>CM060948.1:10535637-10815637 GCA_030765055.1 Mantis religiosa
TCGGCCTTTTCCTCTAAATCATTAAGGCGGTCGTTCGTGACGTCATCCCTCACGCCGGCCAACCGTTCCTCAAACTTTGCGGCGAGAGCCTCGTTCGCCGCCTTCATTTCCGTGGCCAGACTGCCGTTTGCTGCTCTCATTTCTGTGGTTAACTCGGCCTTCATTTCTTCCATCTCCGCGGTGATGTTGTCGTTGGCCGTCTTCATTTGTTTCAACTCGGCGATGAGGTTGTTGTTTGCCGCTTCTATTTTTGCAGCGAGGTTTTCAGTTGCCGTCTTCATTTCTTTCAGTTCCGCTAAAATCTTTTCTAATGCTGCCTCCATGGTTGTAATGTTCGGTGATGTTATGTTGTTTTCCCGCTTCCTGACACCAGTGTGACTTTGTGGGTTCGTGAAATGAAAAGTCCAATTTCACCACTCAAAAATGTTCTTTATTTCCACCGACTTACAGTTTAACACTTGCCAATTACACAAAATTACGTGCTGCACACAATTACAATTCACCAGTTCGTCCGTTACAATTTCACTTGTACTCGCGATTACATCAACTCCGATACTCATACACGGTTACGTACAGTCTTCCGTTGCACAATCTTTTCGTTCATTAACACGTCACTGCCTTCTTACACCAAGAACTGTCCTCACTCACACACACTAACCAACTGACTGACTCCGTCTGTCTGCAACCCCCCTTTATATAGGAATATCGCCGCCTTCCAGTGTCCGCGAGAATGTTCCAGTAAAAGAATGATCGAGAACCAGGTGTAAGAGAAACAGACGGCACAGTCATGTTTTTCCTCCGTCACCACCGCCTGTCACCACTATAAGACAAACGAGGGGAGGGCGTAGCTAACACGGACCTCCCTCGTCTCCCGCTCTCAGCTGCTTTCATAGGGTGTTCCAACGCTCGTGTGACAATATATTTATCTTTATTGTTTCCCAGTATATATTCAAGTTATATGATAGAAGGATTAAGCTGCTTGCATTTTTTAAGCTGAAACAGCTCAGCTGTCAAAACCTTATTAGATAAGTGTACCTGTAAGATTATGTATTGTATTGTATTGTATTCTTTATTCACCGTTTGAAAAACATTTTTACATTTTCATGGCTTCGTCAAGTTGATATACAATTTACTAAAATGATAAATATACAATTTACTAAAATGATTAATATACAATTTACTAAAATACATTTAAAATTAAGATTCCTGATTTGGTAAGAGATTCAAACTAATTACTGTACATTACATGTCTAGGAATTCAGTCACTGAATAAAACGAGTTATGTAATAGGAATGACCCAAGCTGTTTTTTAAATACTTTATTATCTTTGATAATTTTTATATTTGTTGGTAATTTATTGTATAGTTTTATACCATTGTGAAGTGCAATATTCTTTGCTAAATTAGTTCTATATTGTTGAATGTGTAAGTTTTCCCTATGTCTTGTTTGATGATCATGTAACTGACTGTTTTTGATTAATGTATGTTTGTGTTGTTGAACATAGTAAATTACTTCTAGCATGTATATACAGGCTACAGGCATAATCTTTAATTTTTTGAATAACTCTCTGCAAGATGTTCTACTTGTCTTGCCCATCATTATTCTTATTGCTCGCTTCTGCATTTTGAAAACCTCTTCCCATTTGGTTGCAACACCCCAAAATATTATTCCATATCGAATATGGCTATGGACTTGTGCAAAATATACAGTTCTTAGAACCTGTGGGCTTGTACTGTTTTTAGTGCATTTATGATGTAACATCCCATGCTAAGTTTTTTGGTTAGTTTGTTTATATGTGCTTCCCATTTTAGATCTTCACTTATCAGTATTCCTACAAACTGCGATTCCCCTTGATACTTTATCATCTCTCCCTCTAGTTTTATTGGTGGTTTTGTTGTGACACTTCTATTTTGGTTCATATGAAAACTCATACCCACTGTTTTATCTGTATTTACTAAAAGTCTGTTGGATTTAAACCAGGATTCTAGTTTTGTTGTGTTATTGTCTATTTCTTCTTGAAGTTCCATGTCACATTTTGCTTTTACCAGTACATTTGTATCATCTGCAAATAATACTACCTCTGCATTTTGGACATTTAGTGGCACTTCATTTATGTATAGTAAAAAGAGAAGTGGGCCTAAAACTGATCCCTGAGGTAGCCCATGCTCCACTTTTTTTAAGTGTTGACTTACATTTCACTATTTTACACTGTTGTTTATTTACTTGGCTAATATCTACTATCTCAGCTCTATGAGATATATATGATTCAAACCATGTATATGCTATCCCCCTTATTCCATATATACTTAATTTTTTGAGCATTATTTTGTGGTTTATTACGTCATATGCTTTTGTGAGGTCCATAAATAGTCCTACTGCCTTATGTTTCTTCTCTAATACCTCTATTATTTGTGTTAATACAGAGTAAACAGCTGTTTCTGTTGATCTTTTGTGTCTAAACCCATGTTGGGAGTCTGTTAAAATGTTGTTTTTCTCTATGAAGCTAATGATTCTATTGTACATAAGTTTTTCTAACATTTTTGAAAAAACTGATAACATTGATACTGGTCTGTAATTTTGAATATCATGTGTTGGTCCTTTTTTGTACAGTGGCTTAACTTTAGCTACCTTAAGTTTCTCTGGAAATATCCCTGTCTCAAAAGATGCATTATACACATGCAATAAAGGTTCTGATATTTCTTCTATGCACTCTTTCACTATGTAATCAGGTATATCATCTGCCCCTGATGTAAACTTATTTTTTAGTCCCTTTGTTACTCTTTTTATCTCTTCTATACTTATTGGTCTAATAAAAAATGAATTTATGCATATCTGTATTTTGTTACTGTAACTGTGTTGACCATTTAGTAACCCATATTTGTTATTCAAGATTTTGTTTGCTATTTCCGTGAAATGTCTATTAAATAGTTCTGCCACCTGTACTGGGTCTTTTATTTTATTACCATTTTCTATTAGTTCAAGTTGGGTTTCCTTTTGGTTTGTTTTACCAGTTTCCTTCTTTATCACTTGCCACATTGCCTTATTTTTATTTACCGACCCTAATATATATCTATCATTCTCTAGTTTTTTTGCTGCCCTAATGACTTTCCTATAGATCTTCCTGTAAGTATTTATATACTCTCTTGTTTCATTTGACGCACCTCCCCATTTTTCTACCTCACTTAAAAACCTTAATCTCTTTGATGATATCCTAATCCCTTTAGTTACCCAGTTATTTCTCCCTCTGCATCCTACAATACTCTTTTTTATCGGAAACGCAATTTCAAAGTTGTGTAGAAAAGTATGAATTAGCGTAGTAAATTTTGAATCCACTGTATTTTCTGTGAATACCTCAGTCCATTGTTCCCTTCTTAGTAGACATTTGAAATTGTCTAAATTGGTTTCATTGTAGCACCGTTTAGTGGTCTTTATATTGTCTTGTTTAGGTTTATTTAATGTGGTTGTTAGTATTTGTGCCTTGTGGTCAGGTAACCCTGTTTCAATTACTTGAGATTGTTTTAAATATTCCATATTTGTTACTATCACATCAAGAAGTGACTCAGAATATTTTGATATTCTGGTGGGGGTTTGAACTGTATTTTTCATATTATATATTCTACATAAATTTTGTATTTCCATTCCCTGTAGATTATTTTGTAATAAATTAATATTCCAGTCCCCACAGACAACTACATTTTTGTATTTTGAGGTTAACTCTCTGAGAAGCTGCTCTAGATTGTTAATGAATATATTGAAATCACTGTCTGGAGTTCTGTATATACATGCTATTACCATTTCGCCCACAGGTACCTCTATCACTGATAGTTCGAAATGCTTTTCTACCCTTAAGTTTTGTACATGCTTTACATCTTTTCCCTCCAGACCCTCTTTTACAAATATTCCCGACCCTCCATGCATGCTTGTACTTCTGCAGAATACTGAAGCCAGTTTAAAATTTTCTATTTTTACACATTCTGCACTGTGTTTGTTTAGCCAGTGTTCTGTTATGCAGAGAATATCTACCTCCTTTAAATCTGAATCTAGCAACACATCTAATTCAGCTACTTTATTAAATAAACTTTGAATGTTTAAATGACTTATAACTAATTGACTTTTTTCTTTGGTCATTCCTATTTTACCTGATTTGGTTGGCTCATACATATTTGTTTTGTCTGTCTTCCTACTATGCTTGGCCTCTGAACAGATATCCTTTGAGTTTACATCCACTACTTGAGATCCTAGTTTCCCTTACACATTGATGCTATTACATTATTTAACAAACTGCCAAATTTGCTAGATCCCCTCCTATTTAAATGGACCCCATCCCTGGCAAAATCACTATTCCAAAGCTAGAAATTGCCGTCTACCATTAAACACCTCTGTTTAGCACACAACAAATCTAGTTCACTGTTTATTCTCATAATTCTCCTGTTCGTAACATCACGTCTGCGAAGAACCCCACTTACCACGATTTTTGCTTCTGGCACTTGTGACCTGATGCTGTTTATCACGTCCATCATTTCCCCCATTATCATCTCAGCCCTTACACCAGGACTAATGTTGTTTGTTCCTGCGTGAAGGACCACAATCTCCGGCTTTTCTTCTGTTAATGGCATCTTTTCCACTTGTTCTCGCATTTCCCGCAGCCGAATGCCTGGGAAACAGCGCACATCGTATCCCTTTTCCTTACATGCTTCACCTGCAAATTTTAATATGGAGTCACCCACTACGAGCACTTTACTCTTGTTTGAGACTTCTTCTTTGCTTTTCGCCCTTGAATTTTGCTTTTCTTCTCCCTCGCCATCGTCTTCCTCTTCGTTCAGAACTTCATAACGATTTGTAGTTGAGAGATTTTGAGCACTACTACACTGCTTTGTTCCGGTTCCCGATTGTCCTTTTTTTCCTACCGTGGAGTACGTTGGATCCATACAATCACACAATTTCTTCTTCCTGAGGTCGTCAATCTCCTTTTTTAGCACACTTGTTTCACTTTGAGCTTTTATTAGGTCCCTATTTAATAAGTTTATGACCATATGCAATGATGCTATGGTCTCCGCGTCCCTCTTGGCTTGCTGTGCCACGTGTGTATCTTCCGTGCCAGAATTTTCAATATTCCCATTTTGGATATCGTTGCCTTTATTTCCACTTGAGTATGACATGTTTTTACCTTCCTTGTTCACTTGTTTGATTGATTCACTAGCGTTTATCTTGCTATTCGACTGAAAAACCTGCTTGCCTGATCGTGTTTGCATTACCGCGGCCGCCATGTTCAATTATATGACTTAACAATTAAAAAGAAATTCTCCGCCAAGCTTATATTTCACCTTGTTTACACAAATGTTTAATTTTAATTCCTCCTAAGAATTCTTGAAATACTGGATTAACTTCTCATAGTTTTTCAAGCTGTGAAATTATCAAATATGTAATCTATCAAGTATGAACTATTTCATCAGTGGTTATAATGTGTAATTAGGTTTGTGAATTTACAAAGCTGCAATCCAGATTGTGCTTGGAGCTTCTTCTTACAACAAACTATTACGTAAAAGAATAAAACTGAACAGAAAAGCTATTTGTAGTCAGTCTATTGACACTTTGTCATTTACATTTTTATAATATCGAGAATCTAGTTTCAGAAGCCATTTCCTTCATTTTCAACTCTCTCCAACTAGCGTCTGTTGTCGTCTGATCTCTTCCCTCTGACGGTGGAACTATGAACTTCTTTGTCAAATTATCTACTGGTGGGATTTCAAAGTTCATTATGTGGTCCTTATTTTTCCATATGAATATTTTCTCCCATGTTGTCAGTTTATTTTGGTTTATCACTCCTATTAATAATTTTGGATTTGGATCAATGTCATGATTTTCGTTCGAAAAATGAAATGCTACTGCTGACTTATCTTCTTGTTTCATTTTGATGTTTCTAAAGTGCTCTTTGACTCTTTTGAATCCGATTAATTTTGACATCACTGTTACTAAATTCCTCCAATCACGCATAGAATAAAACTGATTTGAAGCATTATTTTTGGAAGGCTGTTGTAGGATATACTGTGATGTGTAAAAGCAATTGGCCGAGAGGAGGCGATCTTCTCTTTGTGATAAGAAAAATACTTTACCAGCATTAAATAATGATGGAAACTGACAAAAACAGCTAGTTCAGATAGTCGTAACCTTAGTTGCAGCTTTATCAATGTCCGAATACCTTTAAAAGAAATGACAATAGCTAATTTATTTCCTATTTCTTATTAGAATATCTAGCATATACAACTTCATACATATCTAACATATATAGTACATAACAAATACATAATCTTGCATACTCCTCGATTTGAAGTCACATTTTCCCATGCCCCATTATAGTTAACACAGTTAAACTGATAACAGAATTTTAGAAGGACATAATTCTCATTTACAACCAACTGCCCGCCTCGGTAGCGTGGTGGCAGCATGTCTGCCTCACGTTCAATAAGTCCCGAGTTCGAATCTCGGTCAGGGTGAATTACCTGGATAAGGTTTTTTCCGGGGTTTTCCCTTATCCTAAAAGACGAATGTTGGGTAACTCTATGCTCTATGGACCCCGGGCTCATTTGAGCATCATTTCACCCATTCCATTCATCGTCTGATATGACTTAATGTTGGAGGACGTAAACTTCAAAAAACAAGCGCAGGTATCCAAAGTTTAAAAGATTTGCACATTTAAAATATAACATTTCTACTGGGAACAACTACTTTAGCCCAAAAGTAAAGAACTGAAGCAAGTAACAGTGAAGCAAATATAATTCAGTAAATTATAATCTTATATCTGTTGTGATATATATTAAAGTCAAAGATAAGTGAAGTTTAATTTATTGAACTTTAGCCTTGTTCATCCTATCATAACTTTATTTATAGCCTTTATTTTTCTAGTCACTGATTTCATTTACAGTATAGAATTGGAATAACACCATCTTTGTAAGCTAAGCATTAAATTTAAATGTCAATTAAAATGCAGCTATTCTTTGACTAAGCAATCATTAACTTTTTAATGGTTTCAGTTATGATTCGGTATTTATTAAAATGGACCTTTCTTAGGGTTTACTCACTAGCTGTAAAATTAATCATTCCAATTGCAGGTTGGCAGTACTGAAGTTTAGTGCAAAGTTGGCCATTTTGGATTCTTGGAACTTCCATTAAGCTGTTTCCTTTATAAATATGAGATTTGCGGTTTAAAATAATATTGTTACATATGATTTCAAAACTTTTGGGCTAGCAACAAGGTTACTATAAATTACAATACACGGATGACCCTAACGAACACTGAATTATGCATAATTGGAGGAATTTAGTAACAGCAATGTCAAAATTAATTAAAATTACTATTTGTAGTCGCTTTTTAACACGCCACTTACATTTTCATATTATTAAGGGACTACTTTGAGAAGCTATGTAGCATTTTTCACAATCTTTACAGCTCATTTGGTACATTCTGGTTTTTATTGATTGGTGGGATTGTATCTTTTGTTTTTGAATTTAACAATTTTAATACAGGGTATCTATTTGTTGGTGTAAATATGATATTTTGTTCCTTAAAGATCCAAAACAAACTGACGTGGAGAACATATTAATATGGAAAAATAAGGACAGAGTAATGATTTGAATAGTCTTTATACAGAGTAATGAACTTTGAAATCCCACCAATAGATAATTTGACATAGAGGTTCATAGTTCCACCACCAAAGAGAAGAGAGCAGATGACAACAGACAATAGTTGGGGCTTCGAATTTGATAATGGATGCATCAGCTTCCGAAACTAGTCTCTCAATAATTTAAAAATGTAAGTGATGAAGTGTTGAGAAACCGACAACAAATAGTTTTTTCAATTAATTTTGACATCACTATTACTAAATTCCTCCAATTATACATAGCTTAAAACATTCCTCAGCAAAATAGAATACCTGTTAAACAAAGTACAAAAGAATATAAAACAAAAAGTCATAATTGCCATGGATTACAATATTGATCTGTCCAAAACACTGTTTACACTGTTTACACTGAGTGAAGCTATAAAAGATGTAATAGGTGTAGTATGTAAAAGTCGGGTAAATTAGAAACGTATGAAGAAGGTGAAAAGCATGTAGGCTTTGATAGCACTCCTCCTGAGAAAACAAATACTGGTGTAAATACTAGCTGTAAAATTAGTAACAATAGTAAATTCAACCTATCAATCTTCCACCAAAACATCCAAAGCTTAAGGAACAAAAAGTGTAATATTGAAGTACTATTAACATCTGCTTTAAAAAACTCTACAGCAATTTGTTTAACGGAACATTGGTTGGGAGAAGATGAAACTGAGTATTTTAATATACCTAACTATGTGCTAGCATCTTCCTTCTGTAGGTCAAACAAGAAAAATGGTGGATCATGTATATATGTAAATGAATCAGTTAAATTTAGGGAGATTGTTATGTTTAAATACTTAAACCAGGAGGAACACTTTGAAGACAGCATGTGTGAACTATTAAACAGCAAACTAATTCTTATTTGTGTGTACCGAAATCTCACAAGCAATACCAAAATCTTCCTTCAAAATTTAGAAATCATTTTAGACTTCTTTAAAAAGACAAAAAAATCTGTAATTATAGTAGGGGAAGTGAATATAAACTATTTAACAGAAAACGCAAATAAAAAGCAGCTGCAAAATGTCTTTAATATGTACGGAATGGAAAACATAGTTAAATTACCAACCCGTGTCTCGAATTCGTCTTATTCTGCGATTGACCAAGTAGTGCTGAATATAAATAAGTGGAAATATGAAATTCAGATTTTTGACACAGCCCTGTCAGATCATTACGCACAAATGTTAAAATTAGTTGTCCCAGTAGATCAGCATAACCCAAAACAGAATGCAAAAAAAATATTCAAAAAGGTTAGACTTGCTAATGATGACAATCAAAGCTATCTAAATTTTCTATTAAGTAAAGAATCTTGGGAAAGCGTGTACACTGAGCGAAATCTAAACGATGCCATGAATGCATTTTTGGACACATTTGATTTTCACTTTGTAACAGCCATACCAATAGTTAAAGTAGCAATGAACAAGCTAGGTAATAAGTGGATCACAACAGGAATCCGCAAATCTGGTGATAGATTAAAATTCTTGAGCAAATTCATGAAGGAAAACAAGACTACACCGGATTTTAAGGCCTATTATGTAAAATATCGAAATATATATAATAAAGTTATAAGAGCAGCCAAAAAGTTACATAACGATGAAACAATAAAAAAAGCAGTTAATAAAACTAAATCCATATGGCAAGTAATTAAGCACGAAATAAAAAATGGACCCAAATTGAAAGATAATTACCATCTACAAATTAATGGCCAAAATGTAAGTGATCCTAAACAAATTTCGGAATTATTCAACCAGTTTTATTCAACTGTAGCGGAGAAACTGTTAAATACTCATTCTCTAGGAAAGAAGGAAAGATTATGTGTAAAGAAAAATGAACATAGCATGTTTTTAATTCCAGTAACAGTTGAGGAAGTTAAAGATGTTATAAAAAAATTGAAGAATAAGAAATCAGTAGGAATAGACGGTTACTCTAGCTGCGTCATAAAGCGTTGCTCCTTATTCCTAATTGAACCACTGACGTACTTGATAAATCTTTCACTTTCAAGTGGGACGTTCCCCAACAGGTTAAAAAAAGGTAAAGTGAAACCCATCTTTAAAAAAGGTAACAAAGGGGAGGTAGGAAATTACAGGCCAATTTCCATAATTTCAACTTTTGCAAAGATCTTCGAACAAATAATGTATAAAAGAGTAACAAGCTGTTTGGAAAAATTTAAAGTAATTAATGACAATCAAAATGGTTTTCGAAAAAATAAATCAACAAGTTCTGCACTGATGAATTTCATTGAACAAGCGTATGAAACACTAGATAGTAAACAACTAGGGATAGGCATTTTTTTAGATCTTACAAAGGCATTTGACCTGGTTGATCACAAACTTTTACTAGAAAAATTATCCTCATATGGCATAAGGGGGTTAGCTTTAGATTGGTTCAGATCTTATCTGGAGAGTAGAGAGCAATCGGTGGAAATAGAGTATTTTGATAGCGAAACGAGTGAAGTTAAAACTCAGATTTCAAGTAGCGCTATAATGAAATATGGGGTCCCTCAAGGTTCGGTGCTTGGACCTCTTTTATTTATAGTGTACATTAATGATTTGGCAGATAATATAGAAAACAGAACCAATATAAATGTTACACTTTTTGCAGATGATACAAATATTTTTATCAAAGGGGTGAATAAGGAAGGGGCAGATGTACATATTGAAAATAATCTAAAATATATTCAAAAATGGTTTAGTGCCAATATGTTAATATTGAGTAAGGAGAAAACAGCAGCCCTAAGCTTCTATAATAAAATGAGTGGAAGTCAATTGTATCCAAAATTAATGCTGGGACAAGACCAAATACATTACGTACAAACTATCAAATTTCTGGGACTAATACTAGATGAAAATTTAAATTGGGAAACTCACATAGAGGCATTGACGAAAAAGCTTAGTAAAATGTGTTTCTTAATGAGGGCGATTACAGGCATGTCAAGCTTGAAAGTTCGGAGAATAGTGTACTTTTCATATATGCACAGTTTGTTGGCATATGGTATAATTTTTTGGGGAAATTCTAAAGACAGTATAAAAGTATTCAGATACCAAAAGAAAATAATTAGAATCATAGCAGATGTCTCAAGCACAACTAGTTGTAAGCCATACTTCAGTAAATTAGGTATCTTACCACTGCCAAGTATATACATATATGAAACTCTTGTACATATGAAAGCAAGCCTAAGTTTATTCAAAACAAATTCTGAAATTCATATACACAACACTAGAACAAAGAATAATTTATTTGTGAAGTCACACAAAACAAAGATGTATGAAAATAGTTTCACATATGCTGGCTTACATCTTTACAATAAGCTACCTGAATCTATAAAAAAGATTGAATCACAACATCAATTTAAGAAATTGTTATTAAACTTCCTTAGAGCCAATAGCTTCTACAGCGTGGATGAATTTTTAAATTTGTAAATATTTAGTTAGCTACCTTAATTATAAATATTGTACTTAGTTTTTAATTTGACGTGTCCTATAACATGTACATGTTTTAATGGATGAATCAATAAATCAAATCAAATCAAATCAAATCAAAGGTGGTCAACAGGGAAACATTAGGAACTAATACCAGGGACGAATTTCAGGGTAACCACACAAACAATTTGTATGCCAGTATTGTAGAGTCATGGTTTTTATTTCAAACATAGATATCCAACAAGGGTCGCGAATTGTTCTAAAACATGTATTGACCACATAATAACAAACAAAACATATGAAGAGGTTTTTTTTTGGTTTTTCCAATATAAATTTGACTACAGTCATTGCATTCAATTTGATATATACCAGATTTTTTGTTAGATGGAATGGCATCTTTGATGTTTGAGCAAATTAGCTTTTTTAAGGAGAAATGGTTGACTGGTGCTAGTTGAATGTTTTGGTTTTTGAAGACTTTTTTGAATTTATCATAGGCCAATGGATGGTAAGTGAATTTTTTGAAAATCATATTAGTTTCTGTAGCTGAGAGGGTTGTGGTTTCCTTTAGAAAGAAGAGCAAAGGAACACTTTAGAAAAATAAAATATAAACAATTAGAAAAATCAGCAGTTGCCACACATTTTTGGGAAAAAAACCACAACATAAATCCAGAACCAAAACTACTAAAATGTACATCAGGAAAACAAGAACTATCCACATGGGAACAAATCTTCATTTCAAAAAATAGGAACCAAGTATCCAATTTCGACATCCCCCAGAAAGATTTGTTCAGCAAGTTCCTTGAACCGCCACCAGAGGAGACCTGTGACAAAATATCGTCAACTACACCAATGAGAACCAGTCGAGAGCCGGCTGATGATAGAGGCAAGGCCTCAGAAACATGTTCCGGAAAAATGTAAAAGTAAGTGTTGTTTAGTGTCATTAATCGACTCTCTTTAAAGTTAATTTATCATAACAACACTGTTTTCAACACTTCCAAGAAAGGAATTGCAACATACAGCTGTTCTCATATGGGATAACTCAAAAGCTTTCGACTGCGTAAGTCACTACATATTATTAAACAAATTAGAGTTTTACGGTATAAAAATTGCAGCATTAGCCTGGTTTCGAAACAATTTAAAAGACCGCAAACAGAGGGTAATACTCAGTAATTCTGTGAGAATAGCCCAGTCGGATTGGAAAACAATAAAAACAGGACTTCCTCAAGGGAGTGTGTTGGGTCCTTTATTACATATTGTATACAAACCATCTCCCAAATTGCATAAAGTGTAAAACAGTTATGTATGCAGACGATACCTCTATTTTACTAAAATGCATAAACAACGAAGACCTGCAAGAGATACTCAGTCATTTAAAAGGATGGTTCAGCAGCAATGGTTTGAAACTAAACACCTCAAAAAAGTTCATTATGCACCTCGGTACTCGTGAAAAACCACATGAAAACAATCTACCAGTAAACCAGACAGATACAGCAAAAATATTAGGAGTCTATATTGTCACACGAGCGTTGGAACACCCTATGAAAGCAGCTGAGAGCGGGAGACGAGGGAGGTCCGTGTTAGCTACGCCCTCCCCTCGTTTGTCTTATAGTGGTGACAGGGACGGCTGGGGAAAGAAACATAATTGTGCGGTCTGTTTCTCTTCCACCTGTGTTCCAGAAATTACGGGATCGTTCATCATCTGGAAACGTCGCCTGGGAACTAGAAAAGCCGAGAAGTCGGCGAGATGCCTATAAAAAGGGCTGCAGTCAGTCAGTGTCAGTCAGTCAGTCAGTCAGTCAGTTGGTTAGTGAGTGTGAGTGAGGAGACAGTCGCAGTTCTTGGTGTAAGAGTTAGTCAGTGACGTGTTAATGAACGAGAAGATTGTGCAACGGAAGACTGTACGTAACTGGTATGTGCATCGGAGTTTATGTAATCGCGAGTACAAGTGAAATTGTAACGGACGGACTGGTGAATTGTAATTGTGTGCAGCAAGTAATTCTGTGTAATTGGCAAGAGTTTAACTGTAAGTCGGTGGAAATAAAGAACATTTGTGAGTGGTGAAATTGGACTTTTCATTTCACGAACCCACAAAGTCACAATATAAACAAGCAGCTAAAATGGGAAGATCATATTCATTACATAAACAAGAAATTAAACAGTGCTTGTTTCAGTATGTGCTGCATAGCTCAGATTACCAATTTGGAAACTAGAAAAATTGTATATTTTAGTTACTTTCACTCTATAATGACCTATGAAATCATACTATGGGGACACTCAGTGGAGTAGGATGCCATTTTTAAATGCCAGAAAAGAATCATACGCATAATATCACAGGTTGGACCAAAAGAATCGTGTAGGAATCTATTTAAAAAGCTTAAAATACTAACATTACCGGCACAATATCTTTATGAGTTACTTAAATATATCCACTCAAATTATGATAAACTGTATGACTCACAATATCAGCACTGTCATGAAACCAGAACAAAAAGTAGTCTGAAACCACCCATGCATAGGTTAACATTATTCGAAAAAACTCCACTCTACGCAGGAATAAAGGTCTATAACAGACTGCCAACCCAACTGAAAACCATAAAGAACAAAGATTTATTTAATAAGAAATTGAAGAACTTACTATTAGACAAGGCCTATTATTCAGTAGCAGAATATATGTGCGATAGTATGTAACCTTAATTACAGTACTTCAATTTTGTAAACAGTGTTCTGTAGATACATGTAGGCTTTCCACTGTTAGTATTGTATTTTCCAAATTACTGTAACTTAGCTTATAATCTTATTGTAAATATGTGTAACAATTTTTTATTTATCAATGTAATTTTCACAATCTGACGAGTCACCAGTTTACATAGCTCTTGCTCATTATGTAAGCGTTTGTGACAGTAAAGCATCTTATCTTATCTTATCTTGATACCATTTTTCATTTCTAGCTAGCATATCACCTTATAGAGCAACATATAGCTCCTTTTATTTTAAAACATTGAAGGCAAAACTAAAATAAAATGTTTATTCTGTATAAGTTATTTAGACTATGTAATAGTAAACAATTTATGGTCATATAAGCCAGAGTCCCATAGTAAAACTTCCAGTCTAAAAATATTCTTTGTATCACATTGAGATTTGTATAAAAGCTTCTATATAATTGCTCTTCCATATTTTGTACCCAATGGTTTGTTTTCAAATCATTAGATTGTATTGTCACCCAATTATTGGAAAGCCAGACCAACGACAGCTGACAAGGGACCAGAGGCATACGGGCCACATCCACTCATCTATCTCAGTCACTAACTGAGGGGATGATTAGGGAAGTGTCATTTGTCGTTGGCCGCCCCTTCCTCCCCTCCCCTGCCGTCTGGAACCTTCGCGGTGATTCACGGAAACTAGAGGCTTCGAGAAAATGGCGATATTCCTATAAAAGGGCTGCAGTGAGTGAATTGAGTCAGTCAGTGCTTGACGAGAATCGTAGGAGCGCTGTGCTAGTGAATGGACGAGAAGACTGTGTACGTGCATCAGAAGATTGTACGTAACTGTGAGCGTGCAGTGGAACTCTAACGGACGAACTGGTGAATCGTAATTGTGTGCATTACGTAATTCTGTGTAATTGGCAAGTGTTCAACTGCAAGTCGGTGGAAATAAAGAACATTTTGAGTTTGTGCAATTGGACTTTTAATTTCGCGAACCCACCAAGTCACACTGGTGTCAGGAAGCGGGATGACATCACCGAACATTACAGCGGCATTGGAAAAGATTTTGGAGAAGCTGACAGAAATGAAGACAACCAACGACATCACCGAGAAGATGGAAGAAATGAAGGTCGAATTAACAGCGAAGACGGAAACAGCAAACAACAACTTGGCCACAATGACCGCAAAGACGGCCGAAGTGACCAAGGAAATGAAGGTGGCGAACGAGGCCCTCGCCGCCAAATTTGAAGAACAGTTGGCCGGCGTGAGGGATGACGTGACAGAGCTGGGCAAGCGGATTGAAGGCCGATGCACCGGGACGCGACACATCGGCGCGCGTCAAATGTCCGAAATATGATGGCGCGTCAACATTTGAGGTCTTCCGCCGCCAGTTCGACACAGTGGCAAAGCACAACAGATGGTCACCAGAGGAGGAGGCCACACAGTTAATAGCCAGCATCCAGGGACAGGCCGCGGAAGTCCTAAACGCGGTGCAGACAACGGCAGCGCCCAAGGACATTTGGGAGGCCCCGGAGAATCGTTTCGGAAACCATAGCTTAGCCGCAGCGTACCGCAGCCAGCTAAAGGCAAGGTCACAGCAGCCAGGGGAGACGCTGCAAGAGTTCGCCCTGGTGGTTGAACAACCGGCTAGCAAGGCCCCAGTCGACCTCCCACCAGAGTTCGTATCCCGGGAAGCTGCCTACACATTCGTGGACGGGATACGAGATATGGAGATTCGTCAGCGCCTAATGCTCGGCGATTATAAAACCATCCACGAGGCGCTGACAGCAGCATTAAGGATGGAGGCGGCCAAGGTAACAGCTATCCCGACGTCGAGAACGAGGAGTGTCCGCTACACCGGAGACAGAAGACCAGCCGAGGGACGCCGGCGAACACCTAGTGGCCTGTGCTGGGGGTGTGGACAGCCCGGGCACCTGCAGAGACTGCTCACACCAGGAAGGGCAGTTGGAAGAACGAGTAAGGCCTTGCGTGGAGAGGGGCACGTCGGCGCCATTACCACCATCCCCTCGAGTGACACTGCGCGCCGTCAGCCAGTGTATGGATGACAGCCTCATCGCGGACGGTTGGGTGAGACGGAAGCCGTGCCGCGTGCTGGTGGACATTGGGGCAACCGTGACCATCATCAGACCTGACGTGGCGAAGGGTTTGCCGACGAGGAAGCCGAGCCGACCATACGACCTTGTCATGGCATCGGGCGACACCTTGCCTGTGGAGAAGGAGGCCCTGCTGGAGCTGACCTTGGGAAGGAGCACCGTACGTCTGTGGGTGTTCGTCGCGAAAGTGGCTGAGGAGATGATACTGGGATTGGATGCCCTCAGGAGCCACGAGGCGACAGTCGACGATGGCAAGAAGGTCCTGCGGCTCAACGGAGAAGAGGTTATACTCCGTCAACCTGAAGAGCGCCTTGGAATTTGCAGGGTCGTCCTGAATGAAGACGTGGTTGTCCCCGCGAGGAGCGAGGTGGTGGTGACGGTGCGACTGGAGGGCCAGAGAACCAGGAACATGATGCTGGACCTGAAGACGCCTGTACACGGACTGTGTGTAGCTAGGGCATTGCTGCCGTGCCGAGAGGAGGTGCCAGTGAGACTGCTAAATCCAACGGACACCGATCACGACGTCCAGGCCGGGACGGAGTTGGGAACGTTCGAGCCCATGGTGAGCGTAACAGCAATCGACAAGACACAGGAGCCGGTGCCGACGCAACACCTGGGGCCCCGGCTAGAAGGCCTACTGGATAGGGCGGCGGACCACCTGACCGCAGAACAGCTGGAGAAAGTTCGACAACTGCTGAGGCGATACCAGAGCGTCTTCAGCCAAGGCGACAGTGACTATGGCCGCACGGACAAAGTATTTCACCGCATCGACAGCGGGGACACTTCGGCCTATTTGCCAACCATATAGACGCGTTCCGCTGGCAAAGCAAGGGGCGGTACGAGACATGCTGGAGGACATGAGATCCAGGGGAGTGATTGAAGAGTCTGACAGCCCTTGGTGTTCCCCTGTAGTCTTGGTGACAAAGAAGAACGGCGAGCTGCGCTTCTGCGTAGACTACAGAAAGTTGAACGCTGTCACCCGTAAAGACTGTTTCCCCTTACCCTGGATTGACGACACCCTGGACACGCTAGCTGGTGCACAGTGGTTCTCGACCCTGGACCTGAAGTCGGGCTACTGGCAGGTAACTCTACACCCAAGAGACAAGGAGAAGACCGCATTCTCGACAGGCCAAGGGCTCTGGCAGTTCACAGTTATGCCCTTTGGCCTCTGCAACGCACCAGCTACCTTCCAACGCCTCATGGAGTCAGTGATGAGAGGACTGACTTACGACACCTGCCTGCTATACCTGGACGACATCATCATCGTCGGGAAGACTTTTGAAGATCACCTTGAGAATCTGAGTAAGGTGCTACAGAGACTGCAGGAGACCAACTTGAAGCCGAACGCGAAGAAGTGCCAGACTTCTGCAAGGAAGTGAACTACTTGGGCCACATAGTTTCAGCAACCGGAGTGGCCACAGACCCGGAGAAGACACAGGCTGTGACAGATTGGCCGCACCCAAAGGATAAGAAAGAGTTGTGCAGTTTCCTGGGGCTGTGCAGTTATTACCGCCGCTTCATAAAGGGGTTCTCCAACATCGCAAAACCCCTCACCCGCCTGACAGAGGAACATCGGCCTTATGCATGGACAGAGGACGCCGAAGACGCTTTCCAGCACCTGAAGAAGACCCTGTGCAGTGCTCCAATTTTGGGATTTCCACAACCACGTGGCGCCTTCATTGTGGACACCGACGCCAGCGACCATTGCATTGGAGGCGTCGTGTCGCAAATCCAGGACGGCCATGAGCGGGTGATAGCCTGCTACAGCAAGACGCTATCTAAGGCAGAGAAGAACTACTGCGTCACCTGGCGAGAATTACTAGCGGTAGTAAAAACCTTGGAGCACTTCCACAAGTACTTGTACGGTCAGCCATTTCACCTGAGGACTGACCATTCCGCCCTAACCTGGCTATTGAGCTTTAGGAACCTGGAAGGCCAGACAGCGCGTTGGGTCCAGAGTCTGCAGGAGTACGACTTCACCTCGGAACATCGTAGAGGGAAGAGCCACGGTAATGCTGACGCCATGTCCCGAAGACCCTGTCCAGAAGAGTGCAGCCAGTGTACAAGAGTGGAGGAGAAGGAGCGTGCCGCAGCATTCTGAGTAGTCACGGCAGTGCCTGCGGATGGCTGGGATAGCGCAGGCCTGAGGAGGGAGCAGCTGGCGGACGCAGACTTGGGGCCACTCTTGAGAAAAGTGGAGGCGGGGACGAGACCAACCTGGGAGGACATCGCACCGAGGAGCGCCACCTACAAGTCGTACTGGGCCCAATGGGACTCGTTGAAGACCAGAGAGGGCGTGCTGTTCCGGGTATGGGAGTCACCCGATGGGAAGACGCAGAGAGAACAGTTGGTACTTCCCCGGAGTAAGGTCCCGGAAGTCTAGGAAGAAGTGCACACCGGTACTTCAGGAGGACACCTGGGAGCAAACCGAACGATTGACAAACTACGGCAGCGCTACTACTGGCTGAGACTCCGAGCAGATGCTGAGAGATGGTGCCATCAGTGTCACGTGTGCGCGGCGAGTCGCGGCCCCTAGACTAGGAGCCGGGGTCGCATGTAGCAGTACAACGTCGGAGCACCATTCGAACGGATCGCCGTTGACATTGCTGGATCGTTCCCAGTTTCCGATTGAGGCAACAAGTACCTAATGGTGGTAGTGGACTACCTCACCAAGTGGTCGGAGGTGTATGCCATCCCAAACCAAGAGGCAAAGACAATCACAGACTGCCTCGTGGAGCAAGTGTTCTGTCGATTTGGGGTGCCGTTGGAGCTACACAGTGACCAGGGTACCAACTTTGAGTCCAACCTAATGAAGGACGCGCTACAAAGGCTTGGGGTGAACAAGACCCGCACGACGTCTCTACATCCCCAGTCGGATGGCATGGTCGAAAGGTACATCAAGACCTTAGAGGAACACCTGAGGAAGGTCGTGGCCAGCCATCAGCGTGACTGGGACGTCAAGGTGCCACTGTTCTTGCTGGCGTACCGCTCGTCTACACACGACACAACTGGAATGACGCCAGCCAGCTTAATGTTTGGCCGAGAGTTACGCCTCCCTTGTGACCTGGGTTTTGGAAGCCCTCCGGAGGTGAAGCAGCCGGTGACCGAGTATGTGGAGAACCTGGTGGACCACCTCCACGACATGCACGAGATGGCTCGCCAGAACATCCAGAAGGCGAGCGACCGCATGAAGACCAGATATGACAGGCATGCCAACAGCCAAGGGTTCCAGCAAGGTGACCTGGTCTGGTTGTACCGTCCTACGCGGACCAAGGGACGCTGCCCGAAGCATCAGCAGCCATGGCAAGGGCCATACCGGGTGGTGAAGAGGATAAATGACGTGGTCTACCGCATCCAGAAGGTGCCCCGAGGAAAGATGTTGGTACACCTGGATCATCTAGCCCGCTACAATGGTGCTGTTCGGGACGACCAGCTTTGAGGAGGGGGCAGTGTCACCCAATTATCAGAAAGCCAGACCAACGACAGCTGAGAAGGGACCACAGGCATACAGGCCACACCTAATCATCTATCTCAGTCACTAACTGAGGGCATGATTAGGGAAGTGTCACTTGTCGCTGGCCACCTCTTCCTCCCCTCCCCTGCCGTCTGGAACCTTCGCGGTGATTCACGGAAACTAGAGGCTTCGAGAAAACGGCGATATTCCTATAAAAGGGGCTGCAGTGAGTGAATTGAGTCAGTCAGTGCTTGACGAGCATCGTAGGAGCGCTGTGCTAGTGAATGGACGAGAAGACTGTGTACGTGCATCAGAAGATTGTACGTAACTGTGAGCGTGCAGTGGAACTCTAACGGACGAACTGATGAATCGTAATTGTGTGCATTACGTAATTCTGTGTAATTGGCAAGTGTTCAACTGCAAGTCGGTGGAAATAAAGAACATTTTGAGTTTGTGCAATTGGACTTTTAATTTCGCGAACCCACAAAGTCACAGTATCTAATTTAATGTTTTATAATTAAAATTCTCTTGAGTTCATAACAGTGATGTGTACTAACAATTTACTTAAATATTGAATCCTTTTGATACTACATCACTTATTTATTTACAAAAATTTGTTTACAAAGCTATTTGATTTCTGGCTGGCTGCCTGCCTGCATCGTTCATCATGGTGGTTGGCAATGACTCAATGATTAACTAAACTGCATTGAATTTATTAATTTTTCGCTTCACTGTGGTGTTCCAATACAGTTAAATCTCGATGCATTGAATTTGTTCATCCAGCACTTGAAATATGCCAATCAGCATAAGCAAGCAGTAGGATGTTGCACTGAGACTGTGGCATAGCTTTCTGCATACTGCAATGTGTAAGGACTATGATACAATGAAGCACAAAATTAATATAATTTTTTAAGTACCAGTTTGACTCAAAATTATATTAATTTCTGTATACTATTGATAGTCGACATGAAAAATTCAATGCCACGGCTGGGATTTGAACCAAGGATCTACTGGTTTCCGTCCAGTTGCTCTTACCCATTGAACTACAATGGCCAACTTGCCATTATGACATTAAATTCTTCAAATGACTCATATATTTCCCCTTTACACCACTAGTGGCTCTCGTATCCAAGATACACCGTTTGTGGTGACTTACTATCGTAAGTACTCGAGTCCCAGGCTTCATCATTTAACTCTTATTATTTTAGTTAATTGATGGAAGTTAATCATTTTTTCACACTAGCCATATGTAGGCTAAGGTATTGGATGATAAGAGTCGACATGACACAATACATGTTTTTTCATAATACTTTGTATCTGCAAGTTGCCAATCACAAGAATGCACTGTACTCTGGTACAGAATAAAAGATGAGACTAGTTATGAATGATATAAACTGGTCAAGCATGTAAAAATGTTATTTACTGCAATTTGATGTGAACATGATATTGCAGATATAAACACCAATATGAGATTTAGCAGTTCATTTGTGTCCATCTTGGAAACATCTAGGATAATAAGAGAACAATGAAGACTTATTCATATGAACATCAGCTAAATATCTGTATCTCCAATGTAAACTTCTGGAATTGCAATGACAAAACATCAATAGAGCTAATCCTATTATAAATATTTTTTTATAGTTTCAATTTTGCTAAAAATAACATTTTCATCTTAAAAAGTTATGAATTATTAGAACTTCAATTGAAAAGCCTGCTTGTTCTAATTTCGTAAGACAACCTCCAGAATTTACATTTGTAAAAGAGTAATAGTATTTTAATGTTAACTGTAGTTGATGAAATACTGAATGCATGAACAAATGATTGGTTTATTTCTTACTTTATAATTACAATCATAAATTACATTTCTTTATGATATTTGATAAATTAGTTACAATATATAACATACAAAAAATCCCTCACACTTATCTTAATGAGTCCAACAGTTACACACATATGAGTCCACTACAATCAATCCCCTGATTTTAAGAAATATTAATGTTAATTTGAACAAGATGATTGGAATTAACAATGTTAAGTAACATAATAGTTAAAATTATACTATGAGTCAACTGAGACACACTGTACTTCACATACATCAAAAAAGTGTTTCACATCGACTTGAAGACATTATCAAGAAATTGTCGACTGGTGTTCCAGCTGATCATGGTTCTTCGGAGACAAGACATCACGTGGTGATCCAATAAGGCTAAGTAAAAAATTTTCTTCTGATGGAATGTCAAAATTCATTAAATGTGTTTTGAATTTCTTTATATGAATGTTTTCCTGGATGTTTAATTCTTGATTCAAGTGAACTGATTTTAGTAGTTGGGTTTTTTGTTCTATGTCGTGGTTATGATCCCAGAAATGTGCTGCTACTGCGGATTTATCTGTTTCTTTTTGCTTGATGTTCCTATTTAATCTGGTTTTAATGTTACACCTTGTCTTATTGCAGTCTGAGCAATTAATTCTATAAATGCCAGATTTCTTTACGAAAGGAATTTTGTCTGTTCAACAATTTTGAATTTGTTTACTGGTGCCAGGGTGAAATTTTCTGGCTGCCCATGGGTGATATGCAAATTTCTTGTATGATTTTTTTTGTCCCTAAAAGCTGTTAAGTTGGTGATCTTATTCAACTGTTTCTGTCAACTGTAACTTGTCAATTCTTCAAATTCAAATTTATTCATCCTTTAAAATCAAATCTGTACATAGTTCCTTGGTATAGGATACGTCAGTGAATTTATACACTATTGTCACGAAGCCGTTATCTACGATAGCGCGGCTAGTGTACACAAAGAGCCGGCAAATAAAGATAGCTGAGATAAAGGACTTGCCGGCATAGATTAAGTTATGCTTCTGGAAGGTGATAGAATATTCGGTTTCTTTATTGATTCTGGAACAGTCTCAAATTTATCAATGAGGTATTTAAGAAGGTGATGACTCACCAAGAGTGAGTTGTAAGCTGTAAACAGTCGTAAACAGATGTTGTGTAACATGAGTGTTGTAAACAGAGGTAATCAGAACATTTGTTGTGATCGACCTTGGTAGACTGTGTGTACGTGATGTAATTCTGTTACGTACGGATTGAACAGAGTGTATCTTTACGCAAATAAAGAACGTTTTCAATTTCTGCAACTTGGATTTTTAAGTCTACAAACCCACAAAGTCACACTATTGTGACTTTGTGGGTTCGTGAAAATCAAAAGTCGAGGCTTCAAATACAAAAACTGCACTTTATTTTCCTAGCAAATACATTCGTCACATCACAATTTGCTAGCTAACCTAAAACTGTTTATTTTCTCTCACTCTACATTCAACTGTCTGTTGCTACCGGTAACGATTGGTTCCGAAGTTTTCCGAATCTCCACTGGCTTCGGCTTCGGCTTCGCGAGTCTACCGCCAGGGCGACACTATATTACAAAGTTAAACATCAAATATACCTAACCTACATTCAATTATAATGTAACACAAACTGGATATAATCATAAATGAGAGAAATGAACAAGCTAAGTAAATTCATGTCTTATTCCTTTACTGTGTAAAAGCAGTGCTCCTGCAAGAAAGCTTTAAACACCTTGTAGTTATCTATGCTTTTGATGTCATTAGGAAGGGAATTATAAACTATTGTACAGGAATGCAGTATTCCATTCTTAAACATTGTAGTTCTGATATCCTTCATATGCCTCGTGTAACGCATATGAACACTTCCATTTTTTTGAAACTTAAATCTATTTCTTTTTACAAATAAAGCTGTCTCCAGTATATAAACACATGCCAAACGAAGTACGCAAAGCTTTTTGAACAGTGGTTTACATGAACATAGCATTTTTTCACTGCCTATAATTTGAATGGCTTGTTTTTGTTTAATAAATATATATTTGGCTTCTGGTGAATTTCCCCAAAATATTATTCCGTATTTAATTATAGAATGTATATGTGCATAATAGGACATTGAAAGTACATGAAGGATGACATTTTGACTCAATATTCTTAGAGCATATATATTCCTGCTTAATTTGGTTAGTAGATGGTTTGTACGAGTTTTCCATTTTAAGTTATCCTGTATCCACGAGCCTAAAAAGGCTGTTTCACTTTTGTATGAAATTATCCTGTATCCACAAGCCTAAAAAGTTTATTTCACTTTTGTATGAAATTAACCTGTATCCACAAGCCTAAAAAGTTTATTTCACTTTTGTATGAAATTAACCTGTATCCACAAGCCTAAAAAGTTTATTTCACTTTTGTATGAAATTATCCTGTATCCACAAGCCCAAAAAGTTTATTTCACTTTTGTATGAAATTATCCTGTATCCACGAGCCTAAAAAGTTTATTTCACTTTTGTATGAAATTAACCTGTATCCACAAGCCTAAAAAGTTTATTTCACTTTTGTATGAAATTATCCTGTATCCACAAGCCCAAAAAGTTTGTTTCACTTTTGTATGAAATTATCCTGTATCCACAAACCTAAAAAGTTTATTTCACTTTTGTATGAAATTAATTTAGTATTTAATTTTACTTCAGGGATATTTTCATTGTTTCCTCTGTCAGTAATCCTAAATTTAAGACAAACTATCTTATCTGTGTTTACAGCCAGGTTGGTATTAGCTATCCATGATACCTAGTATGACTTAATGAATTATTTAATGTTTCATTACTGTTTCCTGTTATTAGTATGTTAGTGTCATCTGAAAACAATACACTCTTAAGTCTCTTGTCAATACTGAATTCTTGTCAATCAATTTTTTGCTGAAACTGTTTGTTGCCATTGTTTCTATTATTTTGCTATATTCAGTCATATTCCCTTTCATTCATCAGTACATTAAACAGCCTATGTGTTAGGCTATTGATGGCTGCATGTTTGTGAGATCAAAGGTTGAAACTATTTGCTTTGATGTAGTTGTCTGCAAGTGTCGTTCCTGTAAACACCAAATTTTAACTTGCAATTATCTTTGATTATTTTTAGGTCCAGAAAAGGAAGTATGTTGTTGGATTCTATTTCCATTGTGAAATTGATGGTGTTTTCCTGTAAATTTAATAGTTTTAGGGCATCAGTACTGTTAGAGTCAACATGAAAAATCCAATGCCATGGCCAGGATTTGAACCACGGATCTCCTGGTTTCCGTCCAGTCGCTCTTAGCCTTTGAGCTACCATGGCCAATGTGTCATCCCGACATTAAATTCTCCATTTGATTCGTGTATTTCCCCGGTAAACCACCAGGGACTCTCGCATCTGAGATACACCAGGAAACGAGGAGATCCGTGGCTCAAATCCCGGCCATGGCATTGAATTTTTCATGTTGACTCTATCTATCAAAAACCTTAGCCTATATAAGGCTAGTGTGAAGAAATGATTAATTTCCATCAATTAACTAAAATAATAAGAGTTAAATGATGAAGCCGGGAATTTAAGTACTTAGGATAGTAAGTCACCACAAACGGTGTATCTCGGATGCAAGAGCCCCTGGTGGTTTACCGGGGAAATATACGAGTCAAATGAGAATTTAATGTCAGGACGGCACGTTGGCCATGGTAGCTCAAAGGCTAAGAGCGACTGGACGGAAACCAGGGGATCCGTGGTTCAAATCCCGGCCATAGCATTGAATTTTTCATGTTGACTCTATCAAAAATCTTATTCAATATATGGCTAGTGTGGAGAAATGATTAATTTCCATCAATTAACTAAAACATCAGTACTTTTTTTTTTTTACGTCCTCCAACGTTAAGTCATATCGGACGATGAATGGAATGGGTGAAATGATGCTCAAATGAGCCCAGGGTCCATCGAGTTTAAGAGTTACCTCACATTCGTCTTTCAGGACAAGGGAAAACCCTGGAAAAAACCTTATGCAGGTAACTCACCCTGAATGAGATTCGAACTCGGGACCTCTTGAACGTGAAGCAGTGTTGATTATTTCAAATATATCCACATATCTGACCCAGGTTTTAAAGATGTATGGGAAAGCCTTAGTAATATGAACTTTGAAGTGGCTCACAAATAGGTTGGCCGCAAAAGGTGATAGTAGATTACCCATTCCAAATTGTTATTGGTAAAACTTCCCTTGGAAGGTGAAGAAAGTTTGCTCGATACAGATTTCTGTTATATGAACTCCAGAGTGTCTCAGTCGACTCATAGTATAATTTTAATTAAATATTAATGCGTTGTATTTGGTGACTCACCCTGTACTTTTATATTTACCTAATCTGTGGAAGATTTGTGAGATTTGCAGGTGGGATGACTATTCCAGAGTTAAGAACTAAGGGTACAGGTGCTCCCTCACAATGAGCCGCCAAATCTTGTAAATGAAGTGCTAGATCCCTTTGTTCTGTGGCCGTCAGGTGGTCCCACATAGTTTGCAGAAGGAATGTCATGTGGCGTATTGCTAATGCTGAATGACCCATCCGCCTTGCAGCTACAACAAGTTCCTGCAGCATTTGAATTTGAAGAGCTGGCCAACCCTGCAATCCATCTGTAATAATTCATGTGGAAAACATACTTAAGCAACAATTTCAGTTACCACCTTGATATTTTTCTTAAGTCATTTGCAATTCCAAGCCAAAATAATTTACAATTAAGTTTAGACAAAATCATACGAGTCAAGAAAATGGTTCTCTTTAGTCTGAGTCATTTGGTATGTAGCTACACACACAGCAAAAATTGATTACGTTGTACATGAGTTTTTCAGACTAAGTATTGTCGTGAACCCATTATTCTGATAAGTGCAGCTGATGCACACAAAGGGGCAGATAGTGCAGCGCTGAGATAAGGGACAGATAGTGCATCGCGGAGATAAATGCTTGCTGAAACAGATAAAGAGACAGACAGCTGACTGGAAATTTCAATTTCTAGTTTGTTACAGAACATTCCAGAAATGTCTAGAAATATGAGTGACGGTATATATAAGCAGCTGCAAGCATAATGAAGGATGGAGTGGTAATTGGAATCGTGCAGCTGTGTTTTGAAAGTGAACTCTTTGTTTGTGGTGTGGCAGACGAACTTTAAGGCTGTATTTGTGTACATTATGTAATTCTGCTACTGTAAGGGTTGACCAAAGCGTATTTCTACGGAAATAAAGAACTTTTTGAATTTCGGCAAATTGGACATTTAATTCTGCGAACCTACAAAGTCACAATTGGTGTCAGAAGTGGGATGTACGACGATGGTTGCTGCATTGGCAAAAATTCTAGAAGAGCTGAAAGAAATGAGAACAGCAAATGACACCCTCGCTGCGAAGTTGACCACGGAAATGAAAGCAGCAAATAACAGCCTGGCCGCGGAACTAACAGAAATGAAGACGGCTAACGACAACCTCACCGCCGAGTTTAAAGAAATGAAGACGGCGAATGACACCCTCGCTGCGAAGACGGAAGCTGCAAACAACAACCTGGCCGCGACGATGACTGCAATAAAGGCCAAATTAACCAGGGAAATGAAGACTGCGAACGAGGCCCTCACCGCCAAATTTGAGCAACCGTTAGCCGGCTTGAAGGAGGACGTCACAGAGCTGGGTAAGCGGATGGGTCAAGAGGACAAACGCGTCGAGGACCTGGCGAATCACGTTAACAACCTAGAAGGAAAGGCCGACACCAACACTAAGTCCCTCAATGCCATGGTGGAGGGCATCGTCGGCAAGGATGAAGAATTTAAAGACCGACGCGCCGTGACGCGACACATCTGCGCGCGCGTCACGCCACCAAAGTACGACGGCGCGACAATTTTCGAAGTCTTCCGCCGCCAATTCGACACTGGCCAAGCACAAGTGGTGACCGGAGGAAGAGGCCACACAGCTAATAAATAGCCAGCCTCCAGGGACGGGCCGCATAAGTACTAAACGCGGTCCAGACAGCGGCGGCGCCCAAGGACATCTGGGAAGCCCTGGAAAACCGCCGCTTAGCCGCAGCCAATTGAACTCAAGGTCGCAGCAGCCAGGGGAGACGCTGCAGGAGTTGGCCCTGGCAATTAAGCAGCTGGCCAGCAAACCCTTAGTCGACCTCCCACCCGAGTTCGTATCCCGAGAGGCTGCCTACACATTCGTTGACGGGGTACGAGACACCGAGATACGTCAGCGCCTCTAATGCTCGGCGCCTATAAGACCATCCACGAGGCACTAGCGGCCGCATTGAGGATGGAGGCGGCCAAGGTAAAGGCTACGCCTCCATTGTGACCTGGCTTTTGGGAGTCCCCGGGAAGCGAAACAGCCAGCAACCGAGTATGTGGAGAACCTGGTGGACCATCTCCACGACATGCATGAGATGACTCATCAGAACATCCAAATGGCGAGCGACCGCATGAAGACCTGATATGACAGACAAGTCAACAGCCAAGGGTTCCAGCAAGGTGACCTGGTCTGGTTGTACCGCCCTACCCGGACCAAGGGACGCTGCCCAAAACTTCAACAACCATGGCAAGGACCGTACCGGGTGGTGAAGAGGATTAACGATGTGGTCTACCGCATCCAGAAAGTGCCCCGAAGAGAGATGTTGGTGGTACACCTAGATCGTCTGGCCCACTACGATGGTGACCACCAGTCTTGAGGAGGGAGCAGTGTCACGAGGCATTTTGCCATTCGTAAGCGAACACCGAGAGAGAGAGAAGTAGGAAGTGAAATAGACAGATAGCGCCCAAGCTAAGCCTATGCTCGCACTAGCAGTGACTAGCAGCCAAAGAAATGTCTGCACTGTTCTCTCTCCTTCGCCTGCCGCCTCGAAAGGCCGTGAAGCTTCGTGAAACAGCGGACCTGTATAAATAAGAGTCTGGCAGGGAGTCGTGCGGTGAGTTGCATTTGCATGCCAGCGAGCTGTGTGCAGACATGCAGAGTTTTTCATCGTTCATGGTGGACATCTGTGTTACGTCACTCTGCTAATATAAGAGTTGAACAAGTGTCTCGCTACAGAAATAAAGAGCATTTGAATTTCTGCAATCTGGACTTTTAATTTTATGAACCCACAAAATCACAATATTAGCTGACCAACAGCTGTGTTAAAGCTACAGTCCGGTATGGTATATTGTTGCGACTGGCGGCGTACGCACACAAAAAAATAGTGCCGCGCGGAGATAAAAGGCTTGCTGAAGCAGATAAAGTTAGATAACTAGAAGATTCTAGTGCCTTCTTGTTCATTCCAGAAACATGAATGGTCGTATATAAAAGAAGCCGTGGCTAGTTTATCAGGAGTCATAACGACAGTTATAAACAGAGTTGAACTAGAAATTGAGAATCGTCCGCGTACAACAGTGTTTTGAAAGTGAACTCTCTTGTTTGTGGTCACGACTTTGAGCATTGTATTGGTGTATGTTACATAATCCTGCTACTGTGTGTTTCTACGGAAATAAAGAACATTTGGAATTTCTGCAATTTGGACTTTTAATTCTATGAACCCACGAAGTCACAATATATATGTGGGTGCTCAACCATAGGAGTTATCAGCACTGGTAAAGGTCAAACTTAAATGTCAACAGGTCAGCCTGCCTTTGGCAATTCCAAAGAAGATAATGGGCATTGCCTCAAAAAGAACATTGTGTTGAGACAACAAAGGACAATCTACAGAACAGCAGTTTCCAATGGGATGAACACAATACACAGAAAGATTGACGTAACACACAGTGCTGCTGAACGAAATGATCTAAACTATTACAATAAATATAGCTGCTACTTGCCCCGTATATATTTACTAATTAGGGCTGGCACAACAAAAGCGTGCCGTATGTACCATTATGCCAATTGCAGGGCGACATGTCTGTTTACAGGCATCAGTATGCAACAATGTCTCAAACTGTGCATATCAGAATGAATATTTTATTGAGTGGATCTATTATTTTGTGATTTGATATGTGACATTTTATATATTGGTTTAGGATATATCTCTCAGCTATCATACCTCTGTTAAAATCAAGATTGGGGAGTGCTGAATTCTATGGCCTTCAATTAAGAGCAAGACAATCCAACTTAGTCTGAGCTAAGTTTTGCACAGCTCTGGCTGACAAGATTTTGTTGCATTACTTCTACTGTAAAACAAAAAATGTAAACTGCTTATAGGCACTCTCTCTTCTCTCTCTTTCTCTCTATATAATGTTATCCTCCGAGTATTTCAAATAATTTAATTCAATGCTCACTCTTTCTTACAGGAGCAGACAATGCACCTACGAGATTTTGCACAATATATTGATGATGCTATTTAGAATTGGCAGTGCACACAGCTAGAGGTTTGAAATATATGGTCTAAATCTGGACATTTACAGCCAACCTTAATAATTTAAGAGAAATCACTTCATCAAGGGTAAAGATTACAGTTAAATTTATCACAGTAATTCTACATTAAGCCACACTCTGCTTGGACACATGACATACATGCTAACAATGATTTAGGAATTCACCAAGTTGCATTGTAACAAGAGAAGTAACATAGTCTCCAGAAAGAAAGCCACAAGAAACTTGATAGAATTGGCAATACTATGATACTATATCCTTTTATAGAGTGCATGGATGAAAGCTAATAAAATACTTAAATTTCAGTTTCTAGCAAAACAGTAAGCTCTACAAATACATTTCCTTTGATTACTGAAGCAGAGCTTGAAATGAATGTCTGTGCCCAAATGCACATATTATCTTACACATGCATGCCATCCTGAGCTAAGTCACGATTTCAATGATATCTTCAAGTAAATAGTGTCAGCTACTGATAAAAGAGTGAGCCATTGAACTTTGAATCAGCATACTAATACCATAATTATTTATAGGAAGAAATAATGTGGGTTGCCAACATTGATTTCAATAATTACAATTTACTTGGAACATCACGTTGCATTAGCCACTAAATCTCTCTAACCAAACATGTCATTGGGTGCTAATTGTGCAATGAATCACTGACATATACATGATACCCAAATGATGCAAGAGTCAATCAGAAAAATAAGTCATTTGATTGGAAAAACTATTTGTAGTCGGTTTATTGACACTTCATCACTTACGTTTTTATATTATCGAGGGACTAGTTTCGGAAGCCTTTGCCTCCATTTTCAACCTCTCCGACTATCATCTGTTGCCGTCTGCTCTCCTCTCTCTGGTGGTGGAACTATGAACTTCTTTGTCAAATTATCTACAGGTGGGATTTTGAAATTCATTACGTAATCCTTATTTTTCCATATGAATATATTCTCCCACATATCGAGATTTAACTGTATTGGAACACCACAGTGAAGCGAAATAATTATTAATTTTTAGATGAGTCGTATTTATTACACATCTGCTTCACTTTCGTACCTATTTTGAGGACATGTTTTGCAAACTTCAAAAGAGATTAAAACAGATCACAGCTCTCACACCAATAAAACAAGAAATTAGATTTGCTAAATTTACTTACCACCCCTGGGCCACAAAAAAGTTCCAAAAAATATTCAAGAAATACAATATAACATTGGCACCAAAAAACAATTACAACATTAAAAACCTACTTCACAGTAATAATACTGATAAGATAAAACCAGAGGAAAAGTCAGGTATTTACAAGATTAAGTGTAAAGACTGTGAAAAAATTTACATAGGGAGGACAAAAAGAAACATAGGCTCTAGAAAGAAAGAACACTTCAGGCACTTAAGATACAAAAATATTGATAAGTCCACAATAGCAGCTCATTTCTGGTCTGAAAATCATGAAATTGAAGATAGCACAGAATTACTAAATACGTACAAAAACATAGTGAACTCGTCATATGGGAGAGAATATACATAGAAAAGTATAAAAACCAACTAATGAACTTTGAAATCCCGCCAGAAGAGAATCCCACATTTAAGTTCATCATTAAATCAACAGATGGCAGCAGCAACTCCAGAATTACCCACACCCACCACACCACTGGATCAAGCTTTAGTCGCATAAGAGCAGAAGATGCAAACGATGATTTGCGAAACATGTCCTCAAAATAGGTACAAAAGTGAAGCAGATGTATAATAAATACGACTCAACTAAAAATTAATAAATATTCTCCCATGTTGTCAGTCCTTTTAATAGTTTTGGATTTGGATCAATGTCAAGGATTTTTGTTCCAAAAATGAAATGCTACTGCTGACTTATCTTCTTGTTTCATTCTGAAGTTTCCAAAGTGCTCTTTGAAAGTAATAGTGCTCTTTGAACCAAACAGAAACAAAAGTATTAAATTTCAGGTGTACTGTTTTTACTAGGTGTGAACTTGTTAAGTGCTATAAATATGTTGGCTATTTGGTTTTTGCCATGTCATGTTTGATAAAACCAACATTTCGATCATCCTGACGTGGTCGTCTTCAAGGGCAAAAACCGGATAGCCAACATATTTATAAAGCTGGCCATGGAAGCCTGAGAGAATATACTGTCGCAAGGCATTGTTTGTGGAGGGCCGCGGCTGGCCCGTGTGAAAGAGACAGATAGTGCCCAAGCCATGCCCATGCCCCGGCCAAGAGGGAAAGAGACAGAGATAGTCTGGATAATTCTTTCCTTTCTCTTGCCATCGTGAAAGATTGTGTTACTTTGACAAGTTTCAAGAAATAGCTGCTCAGGTATAAATGCGGCGGTGTGAGCTTTGGCCAGCAGTTGTCTATGGACTTGTGAATTGAGTTGCAGTTGCGAGCCAGTGAAGTGGACATTTGAACTGTACCAAGTTGCAAGTTGAGAACTGAGTATCGTGTAGTGATTTGAAAGTGAATTCTTTTGTTTGTTTACGTGTGGAGAAGCCACGAGAGACTGTGCTGGTGTATGTTGCATCATCCTGCTGCAAAGGGCTGTACAAACTGTCTTTCTATGGAAATAAAGAGCATTTTGAATTTCTGCAAACTAGACATAATTTTACGAACCCACAAAGTCACAATATTGTTAGTGTTAGTTGTTTACAGCTTGGAGTGATGAAACCAAGCCATATATATTGCAATTTATCTAATAACAAATAAATGTGTATTCTAATGACAGAATTGTTTATTTATGTTTACTTACCTTTAGGAAATTCTGTTGGATCTAATGTTAATTTATGACCAGATAAAGCCTGCAACATTAGTTGATAACACTGTGACCAGTTGGGCTGTGGATTTTGGGCAGAAACATGACGTGTAGCAGCTAATCGACGACAAAATGAAGCCTTGCGATGAAATCCAATTTGAATATACAGTTCCGATAAACTTGTAAATCTCTGAATCTAAACAAAAAATAAAAATAATATACTGCATTTAACTTTTCTATAATAAAAGATAAAAAATTCTAAAGAGGGAATATACTTAATTTATTCTTTATTTAGCAATTTTTTTTCTTCTTTACCTCATGCACAGTTTTCTGTTAAGTTTCTAAAGGTTTCAAGAAAATGTGTATCTTTAATTAAAATACACTTATCACAACAGCAAGGTAATTTACTTTATTTGCATGAAAATATTTTGCCATTTTCATTAGTGCCTCATTCAATACATGTTTCGACTATTTCTTTTATGCCTGAGTTAGTTAACACAGAAAATGTGTTCTCTGTAAAATAGGAACATTGCACTTGTGGACAGACTGACAAGAGTAATTTTAAGCAAGCTGTTGAAAACTGAAGCAATAAAATCGGCAGCAATTTTAAATGAGTAGGTAATGGTAAAGCACAATGAGGTGAATTAAGCCTGTTGAAAAAGTTCCTGCCATAAAATGCCACTCGTTGATATAATCAACTGTGCTATAATGAGTAAGGACCAAGGATCAATCATATTGACAGAGGGTTTGTGAAGCTGTAAACCCATTTTAAAAACATCCCATAGGAATGTGCTTTATACCAATGAAAACAGGAAACCTTCTTTCTAGAATAACTACAAAACAAGAATGAACGGGAAAGCAATTAAAATTGGTGGACAAACTGCAAAAAATAAACACATTCCTACCTTTTCTGATTCACTTAGTGTGAGGTTAATAAATATCACATTTTGCAGGAAAGTTGATGCCAACAATGCACATCCCTGTTCCACTGCTACACGTGCTGCCTTAAAACAGGCTTCCATTTCTATTATACCAGCATTCAAATACTGCAACAACAAAAAAGAGATGAAATCTGAAATATACTATCAGTTAACTCACAACTAGCAACTCAGTGTATACAGAGAAGGGATGTTAAATAATTCCTATAAACTGAAATTGAAATGTGTGTTTGGAGGAATTTAGTAACAGTGACGTCAAAATTAATATAAAAATTATTTGTGGTTGGTTTATTGACACTCGTCACTTACTTTTTCTAGTCTCTCATAAATATATGAAAAAGTAAGTGACGAGTGTCAATAAACCAACCACAAATAATTTTTATATGAAATTGAAATATTCAAGATACTAATATACCACAAAGAAAATAATTTAAGTATGCAACAAAGAATTATGGTAAATATTTTACATGCACTAGGACTTAAAGATTTATAAAATATAAAAGTATACTATCTGAATAACTTTTATGAATGCTTTCTCCCATTCATATTAAACGAAATTGTTGCCTCAGACATGGAAACTGCAAGGTGCCTTTGGAACTAATACTTCTGTTTTGGACACAATGATGCTTTTTTTTTTAGCACAAGATTGCCGAGGTCATAAGGGCATGCTCTAGATTCTAGTTCCAAGAATGTCTTCTTATTTGGCAAATTCTTCTAATAACAATTCAAACCTCTCTACTTCTGAAAAGTCTGTCAAATATCATTACATAGTTGCAGACCATCCTCCACTGGATAAGATCCACACAGGATGCTCCTTTTGCTTAAACCTTTACTTCATTATACTCTCTTTCCAAAATTGCCAAAATTTCCAAAATTCCAAAATTCTTCATTTTCTCTTTTACTTCCATAGACACATAGTAAGCCTCCGAAAAATGTTCTGGGAAATTTAAAAAGTAAGTGCTGTTTAGCGTTAAATCCACTCAGCTTAAAATTTAATTTATTATAACAACACTGTTTTCAACACTTCCATCAAAGAAAATAACATATTTTAGTACTTTTCACATATTTTAAAATAAATATGCCCCATAATTTTTCTACAAGTAGATATATTTTAGCCCTGTCTTCATTCTATTTACAAAATAAAACCATCTCATAACTTATTGTTACTCATGGCACATGATATTGCTGATTCTAAGCAGGGGAAGTACATCACACATTGTTAAACCTGGTTAAACAATCATGTTATGCACTGAGCTCAACATTGTTTGTGCCATGTTAATTACAAATAGATTACATAAAAGCAGTTGTGCATATTAATTAGCAGTGCAAATTAAAATGTCAAAAATGAAATTGAGTATATATGAACGTATGTACCAGTACATAAGAATTTAAAAACACTTTTACCACTGATGGGAAAACACTGTTTTGGCAGCTTTGTGTGAAATCTATCAGTACAGATCAACATTTGTCAAGAATTCAGCACCCAGCAGCTTTGTTGAGACAACTTCTTATATGAGAATCAACATCCTCTTCTTCTGGCATACCAAAACATTCAGAATTTTATTCAGATTTGTGTAAAGTATTTCAGCAGACATTCCCCTTTAGAAGGTGAACAATCTAAAGCTCAGTTTAGTTCTTAACTAAATATACAAATATAAATCCTCTTTATAAGTCGACAATATGAAAAACTATCTTCCAAATTGTTATAAGAAAACATTTGAGAAAATTAAAAAATCTGGGTTGCTATTGATGAAAAGCAGGAAATGTAATTGTACACTTATTGAAACATGACAAAACTTCTTGCTAGCCTGTAGAGAAATGCCAGCTAGGATGTTAGTACTACTTCTGCTTACAGACTGAGACTGAGATTGTTTATTCACCAATTGTAATAGTTTTACAAGGTTTCATCATGTGAAGTATACATAAAGTTAGTTACAATGGAGAGGTACTACTATATATATTTACAATTTTGACTCTACAGTTTTAACCATTTTTGCAATTTTTATATTCTTCTACTGTATAGAAAGCATTCTTAATGAGATAACAGTTGATTTGTTTTATTTATATTTGTTCTTTCCCTATTTCTTTAATGCAGTGAGGTAAATGATTGTATAGAACTTTTGCCTTACTTTCAATACATTTATTTTTTAATGAGCCTCTTAGTCTATTTCTAAATTAATTTTCTTTTGTTCTTGTGTTATGTTCATGGATAATTGCATTTTTGTCTTCTTTATGGGAAGTTACAACATATTTTAGACATTCATATATATATAGACAAGGCAGTGTTAGTATATTAGTATAACTAATTTCTTAAATGCTGTTCTGCAAGCGTTTCTTTTTTTTGATATTTGTAAGAATTCTTATCGCTCTTTTTTGTAGCCTAAATACTTTTTGTATACGTTTCCTCCCTGCTGATCCCCATAAAATAATCCCATAGCTCAAATTGTAATATATATAATATGGGTAATATACTTGTGTTATCTTCATCCATGATTTGTTTACCCTGTTTTAGAATATACATATTCTAAATATTATTCTAAATATAGAATATCCATATTCTGTTTTAGAATATATTGTGACTTTGTGGGTTCGTGAAATGAAAAGTCCAATTACACAAACTCAACAATGTTCTTTATTTCTACCGACTTACAGTTTAACACTTGCCAATTACATAAAATTACGTGCTGCACACAATTACAATTCACCAGTTCGTCCGTTACAATTTCACTTGCACTAGTAATTACGGACAATACTCCGATGCACGTACACAGTCTTCTCGTTCCTTAACACGGCGCTCCTTCATTAGCACGTCAAACACTGACTGACTCCCCTTGAACGACGTGTTGCTTATATAGGGTCTGCTTGCCGATCTAGAAGGTTCTCGATTAGATTGAATGTCCCGAGTTTCCAGAACCTAGGAGAAGGGTAAAGAGACGGCTCAGGGGCCCGACATCCCTCTCCTAACCATCCCTTCAGTTAGTGACAGGAGACAAATGAGTGGGCGTGGCGTGGCCTCCGGTCCCTTCTCAGCTGTTGTTTGTGGTGCTTCCCGATAATTGGGTGACAATATATTTATAATATATTTACATAGGCCAGTGTGAAAGAATAATTAATTTCCATTAATTAACCCTAATAGTGGTTAACTATAAAACCCGGGCCTTAAAGTACTTACACGTTGTAAGTCGCCATTAAGGTAGTTGTCTCATGTGTTTATGAGAACTCCTAAGTGGTTTACCGGGAAAATACGAGTCAGTTGGAGAATTTAATGTCATATCGGCACGTTGGCCATAGTAGCACAATGGTAGTGCGGCTGGACGGAAACCAGAAGATCCGTGTTTCAAATCCCGGCTATGGCATTGAATTTTTCAGTCTGACTCTGCGTTTCCACAATTTAGCCTACACACGGCCAGTGTGAAAGAATAATTAATTTCCATTAATTAACCCTAATAGTGGTTAACTATAAAACCCGGGCCTTAAAGTACTTACACGTTGTAAGTCGCCATTAAGGTAGTTGTCTCATGTGTTTATGAGTACTCCTAAGTGGTTTACCGGGAAAATACGAGTCAGTTGGAGAATTTAATGTCATATCGGCACGTTGGCCATAGTAGCACAATGGTAGTGCGGCTGGACGGAAACCAGAAGATCCGTGGTTCAAATCCCGGCTATGGCATTGAATTTTTCATTCTGACTCTACGTTTCCACAATTTAGCCTACACACGGCCAGTGTGAAAGAATAATTAATTTCCATTAATTAACCCTTATAGTGGTTAACTATAAAACCCGGGCCTTACAGTACTTACACGTAAGTCGCCATTAAGGTAGTTGTCTCATGTGTTTATGAGTACTCCTAAGTGGTTTACCGGGAAAATACGAGTCAGTTGGAGAATTTAATGTCATCGGCACGTTGGCCATAGTAGCACAATGGTAGTGCGACTGGACGGAAACCAGAAGATCCGTGGTTCAAATCCCGGCTATGGCATTGAATTTTTCAGTCTGACTCTACCTTTCCACAATTTAGCCTACACACGGCCAGTGTGAAAGAATAATTAATTTCCATTAATTAACCCTAATAGTGGTTAACTATAAAACCCGGGCTTTAAAGTACTTACACGTTGTAAGTCGCCATTAATGTAGTTGTCTCATGTGTTTATGAGTACTCCTAAGTGGTTTACCGGGAAAATACGAGTCAGTTGGAGAATTTAATGTCATATCGGCACGTGGCCATAGTAGCACAATGGTAGTGCGACTGGACGGAAACCAGAAGATCCATGGTTCAAATCCCGGCTATGGCATTGAATTTTTCAGTCTGACTCTACGTTTCCACAATTTAGCCTACACACGGCCAGTGTGAAAGAATAATTAATTTCCATTAATTAACCCTAACAGTGGTTAACTATAAAACCCGGGCTTTAAAGTACTTACACGTTGTAAGTCGCCATTAATGTAGTTGTCTCATGTGTTTATGAGTACTCCTAAGTGGTTTACCGGGAAAATACGAGTCAGTTGGAGAATTTAATGTCATATCGGCACGTTGGCCATAGTAGCACAATGGTAGTGTGGCTGGACGGAAACCAGAAGATCCGTGGTTCAAATCCCGGCTATGGCATTGAATTTTTCAGTCTGACTCTGCGTTTCCACAATTTAGCCTACACACGGCCAGTGTGAAAGAATAATTAATTTCCATTAATTCTTCCAGGTATGTACTAACAGTCTCTAACAATGCATTTGCATTTGTTTGCAATTCAGCTGCTGTATTCCCTGTTACAATAATTATTGTGTCACTAGCATAGCCAATGGCTAATCTTCCTACTTCCTGAAGTTGTTATACATTTAAATGGCAATTTGATTTTGGATAGCTGTCCATCTATATTATGTACTACCTCCACGCATTGCTCTCTGTGTAATAAATATGATCTTAGCCAATCTAGTGGAATGACCCTAATGCCATAGTTTTCTAAGTTTTACCATTAATTTTCCAATATTAACACAGTCAAATGCTTTAGAAAGGTCAAGAAAAATTGCTACCTCTAATTCTTTTCTATTTAATGATTTGATAATTATATCATTTCCTTTGCTTATTGCGTGTATAGTTGATTTCATTTTTTGAAAGCCAAATTGGAAATCTGAAACTATGTAAGTGTTTTAGTAATTTGGTGCTATCTTCAATTTCATGATTCTCAGACCAGAAATGAGCTGCTAATGCAGACTTATCAATATTTTTGTATTTTAGGCACCTTACAAAAACATAGTGAACTTGTCATATGGGAGAGAATATACATAGAAAAACATAAAAACCAACTACTGAATTTTGAAATCCCACCAGAAGATAACCCCACATTTAAATTCATCACAAAATCAACAGATGGCAGCAGCAACTCCTGAACTACCCACACCACTGGATCAAGCTTTAGTCGCATAAGAGCCGAAGATGCAAATGATGGTTCGTGAAACATGTCCTCAAATTAGGTACGTAAGTGAAGCTGATGTGTAATAAATACGACTCATCTATAATTTAATAATTCCATTAGTCTATTTATTTTTACCCTCAGTGAACTTATTAATTTGCTTTCTATTAACTGACCAAAATGGTCACTAAGCCCTCCATTAATTATGGATATATTTAATTCCTCCCTTCTAAAATTTGTGTACATGTGATCAATACATGTTGATGAGTGATTGGTTAGTCTTGCTGGGCCTGTTTTTATTAATTTCAAATTATTCCTTCTCATAGTTTCTAAAAGTAAATTTTTCTTCATACTATTTACTAAGATATCTATATTGAAGTCTCCTATCACTATAATTTTGTTATTTTTAACCAAACTGTTCAGACATAACTAATTTTTGTACAAACAAAAAAAACTTGTTTTCTGTTTTTGGTGGACTAACACCTAATACAATGAGTTTTCCCTTTTTAAAAATAATTTCAATTGCTGACAGTTCACAACACATTTCTTCACAATAAACATTACAGACAATTTGCTTATATTTAGTATTCTTCTGCACATATATTGCAACTCCCCCACTTCTATGTATTTCCCTGCAGTAGCTTGAAACAAGAATATAATCCCTATAGCAGTTTTCCTCAATTTCATAGCCCATGTTCTGTAAAGACTAATACATTTGGCTGCAGTTCTATGATTGAATGTTCAATTGCTGCTCTTTTGTTGGCTATGTATTGTATATTTTGATGAAAAACACTGAAAAATTTATGTATGCCCCTTTTTTTTTCTACTGCTACTTTTACATTTGTTTCCTGTATTGATAATTTATTACCTACTTTGGCATAGTTTATACAATCATTTACCTTACCTTCATGTGTTTGCCTTTGAGTTGTTTTGTTTCTTCTTTTCTTCTATGCGATTTGGTGCACCCTCCATTGATTTAGTTTCCCTGCCCCAAACACAGATTTATTACATTTATCAAATAAATATGTAAAATACGAAGCTATTAACAGTGAAGCAAACAAATATAATAATTTGTAACGAAATCACAATCCCAATCAATTAATAAGAAAACTTTCATCTTTTCTTATAAGATAAGCGAAGTTTTATGTTACAAATTATTATATTTGTATATATTTCTATAACATTTTCCAGTTGGCTTGATTTTATGCTGCAAAACATCCAGATTCACATGTTTAACTATAGAATCCCCTAGCACCACTATTTCATCTGCATTTTTTCTGCTGACTGATGTATCTTCATAATTTTTCTTCTGTTTCGTTTCTTCCATTTCCATCGGCTCTTCTAGTTCTTTGAGGTTCTTCATCGATCCTCATGTAGATGCTGTAGTCCGCAGTCTTTGTGTATTTACAATATTGGCATATGATTTTCCTCCTTCCATGGATTTAACATGACGTTTTAGAATACCATTTTCTGCTTTTAGGATTTTTATTTCTTCCTGGGCCATTTTAAGATCCTTGTTGAGTATATCCATTACTGTCTGTAGCAACACTATTGTTTCGGGTTCCCGCGCTTCGTGGTTACTTGTGCTCGTTGTATTTTTTTCGGTCATCCTATCCTGGTTTTTGTTGCTTTCATTTGTGTAGTTTTCTTTTCTTTCTGGTTTTACGATTTTATGGCCTCTACTCGTATATTCAAAGCTTTCCTCCATTTTTTCATATAAATTCGGGAGCTTGCTATACACCATTAAAGAAAGTTGCAGTAGGTAGTGTAACTAACAGTGCAATCTGTGGTTAGGAAGATAAAATAGCTGAGTTAATATGAATTTTACTAAGAGTAGGAAAGTTATACTAAAAATAAAGGAATTATAAAATTCTTTAGAAGTTTGGAAATCAAAACATGCAGTGGGTGATAAATGATTTTAACTAGAAAGAAGCCCTTACAAAATATGCAAGACATGGAAATTTTATGATATTGGGACTTTGTGGGTTCGTGAAATAACAAGTCAAGGTTACAAACACAAAAAAAGCTGCACTTTATTCTCGTAGCAATACACCATTCACCATTACAATTTGCTAGATAACTAAAACTGTTTATTTATTTAAAACGCTCAAATGACTGTCGCTTCCGCAAACGATCGGCCCCGAAGTTTCCCGAATCTCCACTGGCCATCATTTATTGATCGGCATCGCGAGTCTGCCGCCAGGGTAACACTGCTCTCTCCTCAAGGCTGGTCGTCCCGAACAGCGCCTTTGTAGCGGGCCAGGCGATCCAGGTGTACCACCTGAACTACCGGCGTGCACTTCTTCCAAGACCTCCGGAACCTTAATCCGGGGAAGTACCAACTGTTCTCTCTGCATCTTCCCATCGGGTGATTCCCATACCCGGAACAGCACACCCTCTCTGGTCTTCAACGAGTCCCACTGGGCCCAGTAAGACTTATAGGTGGCGCTCCTCGGTGCGATGTCCACCCAGGTTGGTCTCGTCCCTGCCTCCACTTCCCTCAAGAGTGGCCCCAAGTCTGCATCCGCCAGCTGCTTCCTCCTCAGGCCTGCGTTATCCCAGTCATCCACAGGCACTACCGTGACTACTCGAACTGCTGCGGCACGCTCCTTCTCCTCCACTCTTGTGCATTGGCCGCGCTCTTCTGGACAGGGTCTTCGGGACATAGCGTCCGCGTTACCGTGACTCTTCCCTCTGCGATGTTCCGAGGTGAAGTCGTACTCCTGCAGCCTCTGAACCCAGCATGCCGTCTGGCCTTCCGGTCGCGCCGTCACCATCACCTCGCTCCTCGCGGGGACAACCACGTCTTCGTTCAAGATGACCCTGCAAATTCCAAGGCGCTCTTCTGGTTGACGGAGTATAACCTCTTCTCCGTTGAGCCTCAGGACCTTCCGGCCGACGTCGACCGTCGCCTCGTGGCTCCTGAGGACATCTAGTCCCAGAATCACCTCCTCAGCCACCTTCGCGACGAACACCCACAGACGCACGGCACTCCGTCCCAAGGTCAGCTCCAGCAGGGCCTCCTTCTCCACAGGCAAGGTGTCGCCCGATGCCATCACAAGCTCGTATGGTCGGCTCGGCTTCCTCGTCGGCAAACCCCTCGCCACGTCAGGTCTGATGATGGTCACGGCCGCCCCGGTGTCCACCAGCACGCGGTACGGCTTTCCTCTTACCCAGACGTCCGCGATGAGGTTGTCATCCATCCGCCGGCTGACGGCGCGGATTGTCACTCGAGGGGATGATGGTAATGGCGCCGACGTACCCCTCTCCACGCCGGGCCTTACTCGTTTTCCGGCTGCTCTTCCTGGTGTGGGCAGTCTCTCTGCAGGTGTCCGGGCTGTCCACACCCCCAGCACAGGCCACTAGGTGTTCGCCGGCGTCCCTCAGCTGGTCTTCTGTCTCCGGCGTAGCGGACACTCCTCGTTCTCGACGTCGGGATAGATGCTACCTTGGCCGCCTCCATCCTTACTGCCGCTGTCAGCGCCTCGTGGATGCTTTTATAATCGCCGAGCATTAGGCGCTGACGAATCTCCGTGTCCCGTACCCCGTCGACAAAGTTGTAGGCGGCTTCCCGGGATACGAACTCCAGTGGCAGGTCAACCAAGGCCTTGCTAGCCAGCTGCTCAATCGCTATGGCGAACTCCTGCAGCGTCTCCCCCGGCTGCTGTGACCTTGCCTTTAGTTGGCTGCGGTACGCTGCGGCTAAGCGGTGGTTCCCGAAACGATTCTCCAGGGCCTCCCAGATGTCCTTGGGCGCCGCCGTTGTCTGCACCGCGTTTAGGACTTCCGCGGCCCGTCCCTGGAGGCTGGCTATTAACTGTGCGGCCTCCTCCTCCGGTGACCATCTGTTGTGCTTGGCCACTGTGTCGAACTGGCGGCGGAAGACCTCAAATGTTGACGCGCCGTCATATTTCGGAGGTTTGACGCGCGCAGATGTTGTGTCGCGTCCCGGCGCGTCGGCCTTCAAATCCTTCAGTTTCCTGCCGACGACGTCCTCTACTATGGCGTTCAGGGACTTGACGCTGCTGTCGGCCTTTCCCTCCACAGGTCGTCAAAGCGGCTCGCCAGGTCCTCGACGCGCTGGTCCACTTGGCACATCCGCTTGCCCAGCTCCGTCACGTTATCCCTCACGCCGGCCAACTGTTCTTCAAACTTCACGGCAAGGGCCTCGTTTGCCTCTTTCATCTCCGTGGCCAGTTCGGCCATCTTTGCGGTCATTGTCGTGGCCAAGTTGTTATTTGCCGCTTCCGTCTTCGCTGTTATTTCGGCCTTAAGTTCTTGCATCTTCTCGGCGATGTTGTCGTTGGCCGTCTTCATTTCTTCCATTTTGTATAAAATCTTTTCTAGTGCCGATTCCATGGCCGTGATCCCACTTCTGACACCAAAGGTGACTTCGTGGGTTCGTGAAATAACAAGTGGAGGTTACAAACACAAAAAAAAACTGCACTTTATTCTCGTAGCAATACACCGTTCACCATTACAATTTGCTACATAACCTAACTATTTATTTTAAAAACACTTCGCTCAAATGACTGTCGCTTCTGGTAACGATCGGCCACCAAGTTTCCCGAATCTCCACCGGCCATCATTTATTGATCGGCATCGCGAGTCTGCCGCCAGGGTAACAATATTTAAGTGACCATGAGTTTCAAACTGGAGCAATGAAAAATTTGGGGTACATTACTTCAAGCACAATCCCAAATGAATTAGCTGCAGTGGTAAAGAATGAATGGATGAAATGTCAGGCTGTATTGAGCTCTTCAAAATGGGCAGAGTAATACATTTCCTTCAGTTATTGCACCTATAGATTGCAGCCATGTTGAAATTAAGAGGCCACATCTGCATTTTGATTAATATGTACTGATTTTAAAAAATTGCAATCATGTTCTTTGCTCATAAGGGAAATTGCTATAGTTTTTCTTTCTGGCAGCACCAATTTCTCAAAAGCAATAAAACATTTTTTGGGAATGTTTACAAATCCAAGAAAATATTTGAATGCTGCTCCCTTCGCTTCTATCATCTTCAGAAGTACTTATGCTTACACAGTGATTTTGCTCAAGATCTCATGGAACCTCTCCCTAAGTTCCCTTCCCCAAAGGAACAGTCAAAAAGGTAATAAAACCTGATGAACAAAAGCACTATATTGTACACAGTACATCCTAATGACTATATATCTATTAACATTGCTGATGAGACCTTCACCGGCACCATATAGCCCATTTTGTCCTCTGGTGACAAGTTTTACAACTATATATTTTATTCTCAGAATAGAATTCCCACCATCTGAAATGTATGTATACTAAATGTCAATTTATTTGAACTCATCATTGTTCATTTATGAACCTTTAATAAAAACATATTCATATAATAGAACACAAGTAAAACTAACTCATCTAACAAATCAATGCTTGAAAGACTATTATTCAAAAAGTATAGAAGTAAAATAAGGAGTTCCACAGGGTTCTGTTTTAGGACCAATCCTATTCATCATATACATAAATGATATAGAGAACTTGGAAAATGTAACAAATCAGAACACTAACCAAATTATCCTGCACCTTAAACAAAACTGCCTATTTATAAACACAGATAAAACTAACTATATACGTTTCCAAACCATTCAAAATACAAATTGCGCAAATTACAAAATTATCATTGACAATAAAGAAGTTAAAGAAGTGGACTCGACAAAATTTTTAGGGTTTGTGGTAGACAAACATTTGAAATGGGACAAACAGATAGACAAATTGTGTAATAAAATATGTTCAGGATTATTTATAATGAAAAGAATTTCAAATTTAAAAAATATAGAACTTCAAAAGACAATTTATTACAGACAAATCTACCCACACGTAACTTATGGAATAATAGTATGAGGTCGCAGTACAAAGAAAAATATAGAACAAATATTTATACCACAAAAATGAGCAATTAGATTAATTTTAGGTCTAAAACACAGGGAATCGTGCAAAGAAAGTTTCAAAGCATTAAATATACTCACGCTATACTCCCTGTACACATATGAAACAATAATATCCTAAAAAATAAAAATTCCACCACAGAAACAAATCGACAAATTCATGACCATAACACACGAAGAAAAAATAATTACCATATACAGGCACTATATAAAACTATACAATATGAAACCTACAGCAGCGGCAACCGAGCTTTACAATTAGTTACCTGAATATATTAAAAATATAAAAGAAATAAACTGATTTAAAAGGGAACTGAAAGAGTTCTGCATAACATCTTCTTTCTGTTCACTTGAGGAATATCTAAATATATAGTAATAATTATTGTTGTAGAATGGTGTGTAAACTAAAATGTTACTCTGGTATATCTATTATATGAAAAGTAACTACATAGAAATGGATGATGATGACGATGACGATGACGATGACGATTTTTTTGCTTTATTGATGTTGTCACCCGAACGTCGAAACTCCCTATAGAACTGGCCAGCAGGAAGGTCAGACATGAAGTATTCAGAGCCACACCCACCCATTAAACTCAGTCACTAACTGAGGGGATCATTAGGGAAGTGTCACTTGTCGCTGGCCGCAGCAAAGGAGCGCCGTGTTAGTGAACGGACGAGAAGACTGTACGTGTATCAGAGGAGTGTACGTAATTGCGAGAGCAAAAAGGGAACTGTAACGGACGAACTGGTGAATCGTAATTGTGTGCATTACGTAATTCTGTGTAATTGGCAAGTGTTCAACTGTAAGTCGGTGGAAATAAAGAACATTTTTGAGTGGTGCAATTGGACTTTTCATTTCACGAAACCACAAAGTCACAATATCAAGAGCATGCTCCATTACATTTTGAATTAGTAATTGTAAACATTACAACAATTTTACATTATGTTATTCTCTGTTCTAGACACTATGTACATTAAATTGAGTCTATTCTAGCTGATTTTTGGGAGTTCACAATTTGTAATTATTTCACTCTAAATACTTGTCATATTTGTAGAAATGGTGCTTTATGGTTTAGTTAATTGTAAGATTATAATGAAACCGGAGTAAGTTTATTGTATAGAGTTCACAATTTGCCGTTATTACACTCCAAAAACTTCAGTCCATGTCCATGATTTTTATAGAAGTTGCAAATTTTACGAACGACTTCAGGTGATTATTGGCAATCTTCTCGTTGGTGGTAGGCCATTTCCCTCCATTGCTTGTTACACTTTTTGCCAATTCTAGTCTTTGTTTATCAAGTCTTCTGCAATTAAACATTATATGGTTAACGGTCTGTTCTTCTTTTCCGCAAGGACAGAATGGGTTATTTACTATTCTAAATCGGTATAGGTATGCATTTAATTTTCCATGGCCAGCTAACATTGTAGTGAGTTCTGGGGATATTGGAATCTTTTGACGCAATCTGTTTTTCACTAATGGGAAGAACGCTTTAGTCACTGCACCTTTCGTTGTGTTCATCCAGAATTGTTGCCACCTGTTGAGTCCATATTCCTTTGCTCTCATTACTATTACATCTTTTGGTATTTTGTCGTACACTATTTCACTATCTTCGATAGCAGCACATTTTGCAAGGCTATCTGCTAGTTCGTTCCCTTCTATTCCGCAGTGGCCTTTAACCCAGCCAAAGTGGATGATCCAATTTAAATGGTTTACTGCAAGAAGTTTGTCTCTGATAGATTCTATCAGTCGATTTCTTTTCCAGTTGTTTCTCAGTAGATCTATAGTAATTCTGATGTCAGTGTATAGTGCAACGGTTCTGTTTCTATCTATTGAACTGGCATAATATACTTCTTCTAATTTCTCTAGTACTTGTAAAATAGCAAGTTGTTCGGCTTGATTGTTAGTGCAGTGGTCATGCAATTTGAATTTTAACTTATGTGTCATAATTCCGTTTTCAAATATAATTCCTGCTGCGCCAAATTTCTCCCCCATTTTACTTCCATCTGTATATACTTCCATTCTATATATGGTATCTTTGTTCACCTCCTGAATCGTTGCCACTTCGGCAGGATGTCGCCAGTGTTTTACTTCTAATGGCTTGTCGAAGTCAGCTATGTGACTTTTTGTTGCCAGATATATTTGAACTTTTTCCTCTATAGTTATTTCTATGGGACATACTCCAGCTAGTACGTACGATGCATCCTACGAGAGAGGTTTATATGCTTTCGTCATTTTTATGTTAATTAATCTTTGAATTCTTCTCTATTTTGCAATATTTTTATTCTTCCGTATCGTATCTATCCACACAGGAGCTCCGTATGTCAATAGAGGGACTATAGCTCTTTCATAGATTGTCTTAAGTGCTTTGTGACCTAGCCCCCATTGTAGCTTTGCTGTTCTTGCTAGCATATGAACCAACGAGATTTTTTTATCTGCAGCATATTCAATGTGCGCGCTGAAGTTAAATTTGGTATCTAGATATATTCCGAGGTATTTTATTTCTTCGGTTTGGTTAAGTTTATGATGATTCAAAAATATGTTGATATCCCTATCTACATTTCTTCTTCTTGTGATAAATAGAACCTTGGATTTCTTTTGGTTAAACTGAATTTTGTTATCAGCCCATTTTTGGATTTTTCTAAGATTGTGATTTGCAACGTTCTCTGCTTCTGATTTGTATGCTTCTCTTGTCATTACTACCAGGTCGTCTGTGAAGGCGATCACTCTTGTTCAGTGATCATATTCTAAATTCAGCATCGAATTGTACATTATGTTCCAGAAACCTGGACCACAGCATGATCCTCGTGGGCAGCCTTTCTGTACTTCTCTTTCTGCTGTATAGTTGTTCACTGAAAATACTGCTCTTCTGTTGCTGAAGTAATTCACTGCTAAATTATATAAATTCTTAGGGCATCTAAGCTGTCTTAGATTCTTGAGTATGCCAGGCCACCAAGCTGCATCAAAGGCACCTTTGACATCAAGACTAGTGACTACTACGCATTGTTTTGACTTCAAGCATTTATCGAAAGATTTAACTTCCATTGCAGCGTCAACTGCTCGCCTTTGAGGGGTTAATCCAAATTGGTTATTGTGTAACAAATTATTGCTGTATATATGGTGTAGTATTCTGTCTATCATCAGTATTTCTAGTAGTTTACCTCCGATATTTAATAGGCTTATTGGTCTGTATTTTGATGCATCTTGGCAGTCTTCTTTTCCGGGCTTAATTATTGGAATGACAATAGACTGCTTCCAATATTTTGGAAAGCATCCCTTCTTTAAACATGCATTGTATACTTGCGTGAAGAATAGAGGGAGATTTTGGAAACTCTTGTAATTATGTCGCTAGATAAGCAGTCCTTCCCAGGAGATTTCTGTGGATTGAATTTTTGCATATTGTGACTTTGTGGGTTCGTGAAATTAAAAGTCCAATTGCACAAACTCAAAATGTTCTTTATTTCCACATTTTTTTTAACTCTGCGGCCAGGTTATTTGCCGCTTCCATCTTCGTTGTTAATTCGGCCTTCATTTCTTCCATCTTCTCGGTGATGTTGTCGTTTGCCGTCTTCATTTGTTTCAACTCTGCGGCCAGGTTGTTATTTGCCGCTTCTGTTTTTGCAGCGAGGTTGTCATTCGCCGTCTTCATTTCCGAGGTCAGTTCGGCCTTCATTTCCATCATCTTCTCCAAAGCCTTTTCCAATGCCACGTCCATGGTTGTAATGTTCGGGGGTGTTGACGTCCCGCTTCCTGACACCAGTGTGACTTTGTGGGTTCGTGAAATTAAAAGTCCAATAGCACAAACTCAAAATGTTCTTTATTTCCACCGACTTACAGTTGAACACTTGCCAATTACACAGAATTATGTAATGCACACAATTACGATTCACCAGTTTGTCCGTTACAGTTCCACTGCACGCTCAGTTACATACACTCCTCCGATGCACGTACACAGTGTTCTCGTCCGTACACTAGCACGGCGCTCCTACGCTGCTCACCAAGAACTGAACTTTCCTCCAGCCCGACGCATTGCTTATATAGCACCAACTGGCCAATCTAGAAGGTACCGGATTAGATGAAATATCCTGTACGTTCGAGAACTCCTGGGGAGGGGAAACAGACGGTACAGTGATGTTTTTCCAGCCACCTCTCGTTACCGCTATAAGAGAAATGGGTGGGCGTGGCCGAATGCCTCCCGGCCGGCTCCACAGGAAGTCCCGACGTTCGGGTGACAATATTAATGATGATTTCTGCAGTTGTGAAAGGTTTATCATCATTAGTATTCATGGGTTTTTCAATTTCTTTCCTAATTTGTTTGTGCAATTCGTTGTCACTATCTTGATTGTCTTCAGGTACAAAGTGTTCTAACATATGCTTGATTGTATTTTCAGTATCTGTGGTAAATGTTCCATCGTCTTTTTGTAATGTAGTCAATCTCACACCAGTTTGGAGTTTGCCGGAAGCTATTTTATATACTAAACCCCAAGGATTGGCATCGTCACTTATTGTGCAAAACGCTTTAGATGACTTCAGTTTTGCATCTCTCATTTTCCTTTCATATTCCCTTTTCCCATCCAGGTATTTTTCTTTCCTCTCCTGTCGTAGATTTTCGCCGGTGACAGTTCTTTGGTATCTCCTCCGCAGTGCATTTGCCCTTTTTCTTAATATAGTAAGTTCGTCTGTCCACCAAGATACCGTCTTCCTTTTTATCGCTTGTTTAGCACCTGTAGAAACTTTGAAGGCTGCATTACTAGCTGTTATGATACATGAAAAGGCAAGGTTTGCCATTTCCTCTGTGTCAGTTTTACTTGTTACTGTCCTGCTTAGTTCCTGATCTAATTTCTGCAAGTTCTCTTCATTATAGTGGCAATTGAATTTAGATATCACAGTGGAAAGGAATTTATTGTCGAATTTCTCGAAGTCTTCATTCCTTACTATATACTTTGCTCTCGTGTGATCGATGCTAATTGTAGATGTCTTTTCAATCTGCTTTGTAAGTTTGAAAGTTAAAATCTTGTGATCAGAGCAGCTTTCTATGGAGCCACAGGTCCACTTACTGACATGCCCTAACAACTTATTGTTAACAATAGTTAGGTCGACATAACTGCTGCCTCTTCTAGTTTCAAATGTAGGCTCCGACCTAGTATTCACTATGTTTAAGTTGGACACTGTTAGATAATCTTCCATTGCTGTCCCCCTGTGGTTTGTTGTTACGTCATACCACGTTTTACTTCTGGCATTACTGTTGGCTGCTGTAAGTAAACCACTCCCCTTTATATAGTTTGTAATTCGTTCTATTGTCCTCAAATTTACCTTGATATCTTGTGTGGAATCGAAATATAAACAAGCTGCGTAAAACTTCATTCTTTTATATGTTATTTCTGCGACGACAGTGTCTTCATCAGAGAGCTGTGTAATAAGAATGGCATCTATGTCTTTGTTATTTATAAGCAGTGCTGACCTTTTCCTTCCCTTTCCACTCTCATAGATTCTTAGAGATTTAGGCACTCCCGCTACATTACTGTGTATGGTGTAAGGTTCTTGTATAAAGGCAAGGTCAATGCTACTGTTGTTCATATTATATATAATATTATTCATTGCTGCTCTTTTGTGTTGCAAATTAACCTGTACACATCATAGATAATTCTTTCCTCTGTCTGCAAGCTCATCCATGTTAATAGTCGATTCTTTCCATATTCTTCTTCAGGGCAGTTTTATAGCATGGGCAGCTTTTATCAAGCGATGAATGGTTCTCACTTATAGGCATTGATCCATTGTACTTGTTATAATTTAAGCAATTGATGCATCGGTGGTTTTCTTTAGGTGCTTGGCATTCATTCATTCTATAATTTCCAGAGCAATGTGGACATACTTGTTCCCCTGTGCATTCCTGGGTTCTATGGTGGTATTTAGAGCAATTATGGCAACGTGTAACTGACAGGTAGTCGTTACTATTACATATGTGCCAGCCTAATTTAAGTTTCCTGCTCGAAATGTGCCTACGAACTTGTGACATGACTTCTATTACCAAATTCTTGTTTTTCCTTCTATCTGCAAACATGAATTTAGGAATTATGTCACTTTCGCTCAATTTCAGATCAGAATTCTGATTGACTATGGCTTCTGTTGCATTGTCTATGGTAATATCCTCTGGAACATTAAATATAATGATTCTGGGATTCCTGAGCTTCGGCAAATAACTTTCGAGTTCTAACCCGCATGTTTCAGTTATTGCTTCACAAACCTTTCTAGTTCACCTTGGCTTTCTGATTCCAGAAGTAACTGCCCGTTTTTTAGCGTTTTTAGCGTAGAAATTCCAACTTTCATTTTTGCAGGGTTAACTTACGACTTGAGTAGAGTCTTGGTGTACTCGACACTGGTTGTTTTTTGATTTCACAAACAATTTATATGTTTTGTTTTCCTTGTGACACATCCAACTGGAGCCACTGTTGGTTTGTCTTGGTAACTTCAGAGTAGCACTTCTTTGACCTAACTGCAGGTGGAACCACCCTCCACTCACTGGTCGAGGGGTCGTCTCCCGTGGGCGCTAGATGTCTCGTGTAGTCATCCTCGCCCGATTGCAAGGCCTGGACAATGGATGCCGCTTCTATCACTCTAGATTCCAGTTCACTGATCACTTTATTCTTCTCTTCCACTGTCTTATTAACACTACTGAACTCTTTCCTGATATCACTTATCGCGTCAGAAAGATCTTTCTTTAGATCACTTCTCATTTTTACACACTTCTACACACTTCTCAGCTATACTGAGTGACTTATTTAGAGTGTTTTCAAATACGCTGTCACCAGCTGATGCCATCGTAGCTACACAGACAATTTTTTTCTCACAAATACCAAACTGATAGTTCCCTCACTGCACTAACACTACCACACGTACAGGAGAACTTGTAGAATGTACTGACATATAAGAAACACTCCAGCAAAATATAAAAATACCTTTAAATTACAGAAAGAATTCCAGCAAAGATTTCTTCCACGTTTCTTTTAAACAGCATTGCTACCAACATGACGACGACTATTTATTATTATCATCATCATCATTATTATTATTAATGTGAAATGTTATATAATTATGTAATATTGGTTGTTTTTTTTAATATGTAATATAAATTTAACTGACCTATCCAAAAACATGTATTGTGTTATAAAAGGATGAAAATAAATAAATAAATAATGAATGAATGAATGAATGAATAAATAAATAAATAAATAAATAAATAAATAAATAAATAAATAAATAAATCTCACCTTTAATTTTATTGCATTTGGAAATAGAGACATTGTTCTAAACATGGTACCAAGCTTGCACAGTTTTACACCATTCACTTTTATAGATAATTTTAAAACTGATAAAAATGAATCGTTTTTCCACACTAGCCATGTGTAGGCTAAGGTTTGGATAGGTAGAGTGAGACTGATAAATTCAATGCCAGTGCTGTAATTTGAACCACGAATTTCCCGGTCTCCATTGCTCTTAATCATTAAGCCTACACACAGCTTGTGTGGAACAATGATTAATTTCCATCAATTAACCTAAGAGTATTAAACTATGAAGCCTGGGACTCAGGTACTTACAGAATAGTAAATCGCCACAAACAGTGTGTATCTCATTGTATATAAGAACCCCTAGTGGTTTGCCAGGAAATATAAAGTCAGTTGGAGTATTTAGTGTCATGCTGACATGTTGGCCATGGTGGCTCAATGGTTAAGAGCAACTGGGACACTGTGGTTCAAGTTCCAGCTATGGCATTGAAGTTCTCAGTCTGACTCTACATATCCAATTTTAAAATTATTCTATATTGATAAAAGTACTCAATAAATATTTAATGTTTCATACTTTACTATAATGTATGATGGCTTCACGATATCGCTTGGGAATATCATCCGGAGGTAGCACATTCTGTACTTCCTGTTGTACTTCAGTTGGGGCAAGACCATTGGGTAATGAGTTTGTAGAGAATGTATTATTTCTGAAATCAAGGAGAAGAATTGCTTCATAAAAACATGTGTGACTGGAGGAATTTGGTAACAGTGGCGTCAAAATTAATTGAAAAACTTTTTGTAGTCTGTTTATTGAGACTTGACGAAGTGACAAAGTGTCAATAAACCAACTACAAAAAGTTTTTCAATTAACTTGAAAACAATTCATATGAATTTTCTAACTGAAATAAAACACACATGGGCGCAATTACATAAATTATGCTGAAAATACAATGACTCCATTTCAAATTCATACTCAAATCACATTTATAAGATATTCTGAAATCACAGAGTTTATTTTAAACTGTACAGTAAAGGTAAATACTTCATATAACAATGTAGCCTCTTATTGATACATAGCTTACCACTACTTGTATACTTAACAGATATACAGCAAAGTGTTTCCTTTAATACACTTGGTGCTTCTGCCATATATTAACTGGATAGAGTTTTAGTCTATTAAGAGCAGTTACATGAAACCAAACTGATACAAGTTATAGCAATGGTTGACTACTGCATCAACACATGTGCTACCTGAATCGATTTTGTAGAATGCCTTTTATCATGACTCAAAATACCTTACCATAATTCAATATTAAAACATTATGTAAATCATAATTTCTTGGCAAAAACTTAACAAAATAAAGACTGGTGGAAACCTAGTTTATCATGTGATTCACATCTGCTTCAAGCACAGGAGATGCAGGTTCGAAGAGAGAACACATAGAGCAGAAGTAACCAGCATTTAGAAAAAATATGCTATTGCAAAATGCAAATTTTGGAGAAACTAACAGAATACATCTTTTAAGTTTCCACAAAATCAAGAATAACTATTGCGCGTCAGTTAATTTTAATGTAGTGCTAATATGTCATGTTAGTTCAATGGTTAAGAGCAACCAGATGGAGCCCAGGAGATCCATGGCTGAAATACCTGGTATGGCATTGAATTTTTCAGTCTGATTCCACCTTTCCAAACCTTGGCCTACACACAGCTAGTGTGAAAGAACAAATTCCAACAACTATTAAGTTTGAGAGGTTTCAAACAAATTTTGATAGTACAGTCATTTTCAACTGCTGTCATATAAACATTCTCTCCATTATATCGAGATTCAACTGTATTGGAACACCACAGTGAAGCGAAAAATTATTAAATTTTAGATGAGTCGCATTTCTTACACATCTGCTTCACTTTCGTACCTATTTTGAGGACATGTTTCGCAAATCTTCGTTTGCATCTACGGCTCTTGTGCGACTGACGCTAGATCCAGCGGTGTGGGTAATTCTGGGGTTGTTGCTGCCATCTGTTGATTTAGTGATGAACTTAAATGTGGGATTCTCTTCTAGCGGGATTTCAAAGTTCATTAGTTGGTTTTTATGTTTTTCTATGTATATCCTCTCCCATATGACGAGTTCACTATGTTTTTGTACGTATTTTAGTAATTCTGTGCTATCTTCAATTTCATGATTTTCAGACCAGAAATGAGCTGCTATTGCGGACTTATCAATATTTTTGTATCTTAAGTGCCTGAAGTGTTCTTTCTTTCTAGTGCCTATGTTTCTTTTTGTCCTCCCTATGTAAATTTTTTCACAGTCTTTACACTTAATCTTGTAAATGCCTGACTTTTCCTCTGGTTTTATCTTATCAGTATTATTACTGTGAAGTAGGTTTTTAATGTTGTAATTGTTTTTTGGTGCCAATGTTATATTGTATTTCTTGAATATTTTTTGGAACTTTTTTGTGGCCCAGGGGTGGTAAGTAAATTTAGCAAATCTAGTTTCTTGTTTTATTGGTGTGAGAGCTGTGATCTGTTTTAATTTCTTTTGAAGTTTGAATAATTTTAGTTTTTTATCTACAAGGTTTTTTCCATATCCATTTTTAATTGCAGTTTTTAAGATTTGATGGTATTCGTTTTGATATTCTTGCTGGCTGAGAGGTAGATTTACTAATCTGTGTGTCAGACTGTTGATGGTTGCATGTTTGTGTGGAATTGGGTTGAAACTATTCGCTTTGATGTAATTATCTGTGTGTGTTGCTTTTCTATGAATGCCAAATTCTAGTTTTTCATTGCCTTTTTTGATTTTAAGGTCTAAAAAAGGTAGAGTACAGTCCTCTTCAGTTTCTACTGTGAATTGTATGCTGGGTTCTTGCAGGTTGAGTAGTTTCAAAGCATCATCTATTAGTTTGTAGAGCACTATTGCAAAGATGTCGTCTACATATCTGTACCATGTTTTAAACATATGAGGGAAGGCTTTAGTAATACGTGTTTCGAAAAAGCTCATGTATAGATTGGCCAAAAATGGTGATAGCGGGCTTCCCATAGCTAGTCCTGACAGCAACAACCCCAGAATTACCCACACCGCTGGATCTAGCGTCAGTCGCACAAGAGCCGTAGATGCAAACGAAGATTTGCGAAACATGTCCTCAAAATAGGTACGAAAGTGAAGCAGATGTGTAAGAAATGCGACTCATCTAAAATTTAATAATTCTCTCCATTGTCATTGCAGATAGTTATAGAAGGTAATGGGACAATGCCACTAAGATACATTATTCAACATGATAAATGCACATATCCAGTGTATGAAAATGTGTCATTAATATGGAAGTACCATTAAAAAGGGTGAAAAGTCCCCTGGGACTTAGGTCCCAGGCTTCATAGTTAAACCATGGTGTGTAACTCATTGTATATGAGAACCCCCGAGTGGTATACCAGGAAATATACGAGTCAGTCATGCTGGCATTTGGCCACAGTAGCTCAATGGTTAAGAGCAACCAGAGAGAGACTGGGAGATTCATAGTTCAAATCCCGGCCACAGTCTGATACTACCTATCCAAACAAACTACTATTTATGGAAATGCGTTAACTGACCAGGGACGTGAACATTTAGTCAATAATATTTGGGACATTTTTAGAAGAAATATTAAAAATGTGATGTGTTTAACTATAGGCGTACATATTTAGAACAATAATCTCCTGTTGAAGTCTTTCTGGAAAAATTGTCAGATGTTTTAACTCATATCTTTATAGCTGAACATACTTGTTTTTGTCTGAGTGGAAAGAAAACTTCAAATCTAAAGAATACACTGTGCTTTTTCAGAAAGCTATGTCTTTAAAATACAATGGGACACTTGAAACAATTAGGAAACTGTCCATTCATTTATAACTTATTTTAAAGAAAACAATAGCTTAAAACACAAAAATTATATTGCCAAATCTGAAAGTTGACTGGAAGTTATATGAATTTAAACATGTTGAGGGGAGTGCTATTTTAGAACAGGCATACTACTACTGTTAAATAGTGTTTTTTGTATTATAAGAAAACATATAAATCAAATCCGACACATAACTGTAAATGTTTGTTAAAAACTGTTTGATATGATGTGGATGTACTCAAAACGAAAGGGGACTTAACAGTTTAAGAAATGTACAGCAAATGAAAATCCATACAATTAATAACAAATATCTTGCAAATGGTTAATGATGCAAAACATTTCAATAGACAAACTCTGTGTTGTAAACGAGATGTACATGTGTAGTAATTTTGCCTATTTTACCAGTTACATAATGTATACAAAATTCGCCCAGGAGGAAAAGAACCTCAAACATAACGAGAATATTCAGGATATTTTTCTTGTGTGAGATAGTATTGTGTAGGGATATTTTTCTTAAAATCTTCATATTATATCCTTGAAGATGCCAAACTAAATACAAGTTTGGCATTTAACATTCATTTCTGAACTATGATTTTTCTCACAGTACGTACCTAAGCAGACTTCATTATAAAATTCTTTTTTTCCTTCTTTTTGCTTCAATGTGCTTTTGGTTAAATGTCACTATCAAGCTTGTAGGTGACATGCATTGCTTTATCTTCTGTTAGTACATAAAGTAATGGGACATGCATGTGGAAGCTTTATGCCATTTCATAACTATGCAAACTACATTAACCCTTACTTGAATGGATGATCTATTATCAACTTCTTTAAACTTGAGAGGATACCTAAGGAAAGCAACAGGACTATCAAAACATTCACTTTCTCGAACCACGTATGAACTGACATAGGAACCATTTCTTATTGAGGAACTCCGCCTGAAGATGTGGCTGCCCTCTACGACTAGCTATGACACAGTACTTAAAGAACTGCAGGAAAATGAGCTGACATCTGGATTGACTTCTACAGCACCGACAGAGGACTAGAAGCAGCCAAACTACAAACTGCATCATCTTGTAACCCAACTGGCATGCGTGGATTACACCACAGGAAATGCAGGAGGAAGAGCCGGATTGCTAGTGTGAATGATGTGATAGCCCTTTGAGAGGTACCATGTGTTGACCTGCAGAAACAAGAGGACAGTCCCTGACAAAGTTTTGTCTAGACAAATAATTTTTCATAGACTCATGCACATTGTGCAATGTTGTAGTTTATTTACCATCATCATCATTATTACTATTTTATTATTTAAACTTTTAGTTACTTCTGTTTCTGCCTCTTATATATATATATATCAGGTGAGTCACCTGCCCCTATTTAATTTTTAATTTATGCAACGTGCTAAGCAACATATGTGACTTATGCCTTTCTTGAATGCCTTCAAAATGGATGATCTGCAGAACAGTTTACCAATTGAATTTAAATATTCAGCCAACACTTGTCTTCGTTGTACAGCCATGTCAAAACAATGCTGAGAATTAGGTATATTGTTTTCACTTCTGTTACAAATTACGTCAGTTTTTAGCTCATACAGTAAATGTTTCACAGTAAATGCTAGTTTTTTTTGTGTTAAAATTATCAAAATGAGCTCAAAACACTGTATGAAGCTGTAAAAAGCGTGTAAAGTTTCGAGGTGAAGGTCTGAGGTCCGCCGTTTACTTATTTGTATAGGAACCTGCCCTCTGAAGGCAGTGTTGGCTAAATGGTATTGAACAGGTTACTTCACCACTCTGCCACTGCAAGTTTGGTTCAAATCCTTCGTGTTTAGCTGAAAATTTTTATTACCTTTTATGGCCTACAATCTGATATTATGATAGAAATAACATTTTTTCATAACATTATAGTTGTTTACAAAATAAAACAATAGCCAAGTTTTCCACTGGCAGATAGTTATAAATGTATAATTTGTAGTAGATATTTAATTGATGAAAATTATTCATTTCTTCAAACTAGCCATATACAGGCTAAGGTATTGGATTGATAGAGATCCAGTAGATCCGTGGTTCAAATCCCCGCCATGGCATTGAATTTTTCATGTTGACTTTATCACTTGTAGTTGACATTTTATTATGGTCAGTTTTTTCCTTGGTCCATTCAACCAAGTTTCAAACATTTCACAAATGCAAAGGGAAACATAAGATTTAAGTATGAAACAAAAGCTATTAGTTATATGTGTTTGGAGAAATTTAGTAACAGCGACGTTAAAATTAATCACAAAAACTATTTGTAGTTGGTTTATTGATACTCGTCACTTTTTTATATTAATGAGAGACGTTTCAAAGGCAGTCGCCTCCATTTTCAATCTCTTTCCAACTGGCATCTGTTGTCTGCTCTCTCTCTCTGGTGGTGGAACTATGAACTTTTTTGTCACATTATCTACTGTTGCGATTTCAAAGTTCATTACGCAGTCCTTATTTTTCCATAGGAATATGTTCTCCCATGTTCTTAGTTTATTTTGGTTTATCACTCCTTTTAATAATTTTGGATTTGGATCAATGTCATGATTTTCATTCCAAAAATGAAATGCTACTGCTGGCTTCTTGTCTTGTTTCAATCTGATTTTTCTATTTGATTTAATGTCATAGACAGGCCCCTAAAAAATGAAAGCCAACTGCATAACACGGTTTACAACACCAGATATTGTCACAGATTGTGGTAATTTACTCTGACTCAAGTAGTAGGTGACGTCACTCCCTCCCCTCCTTGATGACTGGATGAGTGGTTTTTGAGCGACAGACTCTCTCTCTCTCGGTAACTGCGAGCTGATTGAACAACATGTATCTGTAGGCAGCTCCGCTTTTGGGCAGGTAAACTGCCGTTAAGACCGCCTTTGTAAATTTGTTTGTTGTAGTAAATATTCTTATTAAGTGAATTCCACTTTTAATTAGCTTTACTCTACCTTTCTACCAATGAACCATTATAGAAAAGATCCCATCCTCTCGCTAAAGCATGTAGTTCTGCTCTGAGTGTTTGCTCCCGAGTGTTTGACCTGACCACGAGTTTCTTAATTATTCACAAAGTAAGAACAGGTCGTCACAATATGGTACAGGTTATAGGGGTCAGAAAGTTTAAAATGATCCTTAATTAAAGATAACCCATAGTTTCCCTTTGAAGGGTAAGAGTTTCTCCTACCTGCCGAGAGGGGTGAGCTTGGTGCGCAACTTTTATGGTGAGCTAATCCCTGTAGATCCCTAATTATGAGATTGTCATTCTTGTGTCTTGGCTCACAAGAGAACCAATGGCAACAATAAATTAATTAGTAACTAAAATGCAGACAATAAAGACTTGGAGAAAGAAAAAAAACAAAAAACAAAAACAATGTTTTGAACCTAGCCTTTGCATCACCATATGTATTGCAGCAGCTAACCCACTCGTCCAGTTGTCATGTATTCTATGTTGCTCTTTGGGAAAGCACACATTTTCACCTTGCTAGTATTATATACATGAAAAAAACATTGTTTATTTAAGCTTTCTGCAGCTTCTTAATCCTCGTTCAGGGCTATAAGTATTAATGCTCGGTGTGATAATACTGATTATAACATCAGAGCTGCAATAACGGCTTTTGTGCTAAAAGGGTTAATGTTTTCACATTAGACTATAATAGATAATAAATAGGAACAGCTGACTCACCTGTATATCTGTATATATATATATATATAATGGGAAAGTAAAATTTCATCATTTATGTTTCTACACCTTTTTACCCTTTTTCCGTATTTTCTCTGCTTTTCTTCACATTTCTTTTAACCATTTTAACCTCATTTTTACAAAATATTTTCCTGTTTTATCTCATTTGATTTTGAGTTAAAGATAATCCTAACTTTTAGCTCTATTAGAAAATCTTTCTCTAGTATTAAATTCTCTTTCCCTTTTTCAATGCTAATTATAAGACAATCTATTACATTAGGGTGTCTCTCTTCCCCTTTTTCACTCTCTTATGCCACTTAAATTCTCTACACCTGTTCTTGTCCGTGCAAATCCCTTCCTAGCCTCTTTGTTACATGCCTTAATATATTTTTCTCTCCATCTTTCCAGTTTTAAATATCCATAGTAATTGATGACCTTATTTCATTAAAATTGCTTACAATTCTTTCCTTTTCACTATCCTCAACTCTTGCTTCAATTTCTTTCCAGAAACCCTTTCACTGTTTCTTTCTGCCCATGTTTTCCTCATTCCTATTTCTTCCAGTACTATCTGTAACTTGTGCATCCAACTTTCTTTGCCTTCCCTAATTTTCTTTTGCATAACCACGTTTCACAAATGTTTTAGTATATCATACTCATCTAATAGTTATTCTGAACAATTCACATTACCCTCTTTATACATATTTGAATGTCTCAAACATGTAATAAGAAACCACATAGAAGGAAAAAATAGAAACATTCATGAATATAATACAAGAACAAAACAGAACTACTTTAGAAATAGGTTCAGGGGAACATTAGCTGCCAAATGTATTGAAAGTACTGCAAAAAATTTATATAATCATTTACCTCACTCTATCAAGGCAATAAATGAAGAAGTGAACAAAATTTATGCAATAAAGACTTACTTAGTGAAAAACGCTTTCTACTCAATTGAGGAATACAAAAAGGGAAGAGAGACTTAGACTTGGTTTATTAAATTTTGTTATCGATCTATTGTGTATATCTAGAATTGCTAATAATCTGTAAATAGATTTATTTGTTTTATTATTGAACTGTAAAAATGTAATTGTAGTGTTACTTTTGACGATGCTTTGTAAAACATGTTGCAAATGGCAGAATAAAAATCTGAAATCTGAAATCTGTAAATCTTTTCTAGTCACATAATTTACATTTCCAATTATACCTTAATTTAAATAAAAATGTAAAAGATTTTGAACACAATAACATATCCACACCATTTGTACAACATATAATTTAAAATATTTACACTTTTGAAAATGATACAAAATTATTAAAAAAGTTGCTAGTCATATTAAACAGTTTAAAAGATAATAAGCAAAATGTTTTAATAACAGATATACAAAGTTATGCAGAAAATTAGGACAAAAAATTTTTATTTAATTAAACCTATGATCACACCTTAAAGATATTTGGAATTTAAACAAAAACCATAGGAAGAGTCAATGAACCAAGAACTGTCTGCATAATCAGCACTTGCTATCTACCACTGTTACAAAATGGTGCAGATGCAATCATACAATATTTGTTAAACTATTTCTAAAGGCTTTACTTCCTGAAAGAAAATCCTGAAACCGGCCAATGTCATCCATACATTTTTAGAAAACTATCCATCACTCGCAGTAATTCACATTGAGAAATGCTAGCAATTTACTGGCAGATATTTTGTTTTAATTCTTCCAAGAAGATAGAAATTGCAGGAGTTCAGTTGTAGGACCAAAGGCTCACAAATCTCTGCTAATAAATCTGCATTCAAACAGATTTTCAATTGATCTCATCAATTATTGGCCATATGAGCTGCTGTTGATTTCTGCTGACAATGGCAAATCCTGGTCTAATAATTATCTAAAAAAAATGGAACAAAATTGTATTCATGTATGTATGCATGCTAACTGTTGACTCATTAGAAATTGGTCCTCTAACTTTTTTCCACTCATGGCACAATATATATCAATTCTTTTTCAAGGAGGGGTACTTGATGAACAATATCAAGTTCGTCAGAGCTTCAATAATGATTTTGTGTACATATGTATCTATGACGGTAGAACCAAACCTTGTTGTGAATAATGTTGTGACTTTGTGGGTTCGTGAAATTAAAAGTCCAATTGCACAAACTCAAAATGTTCTTTATTTCCACCGAATTACAGTTGAAACACTTGCTGATTACATAGAATTTCTTAGCGCACACAATTACGATTCACCAATTCATCTGCCACAGGTCCATTGCACGCTCAAAACTACTTACAACTCCTGTTAAACACGTACACCGTCCTCTAGTCCATCCACTCACTCGGCGCTCCTCACGGCTGCTTGCCAAGAACTGAGCTGACTCGCCAACTACAGGCCTTATATAGGGAAGATCGCCGTTTCTGGAAAGTTCGCAGCGTGCACAATTATCCCGAGGTTTCGAGACATCTGGTGGGAGGGGAAAGAGACGGTACAAGGCTCCCGCCGTTCTCCCTATCATCCCTTCAGTTAGTGACACGAGACAAATGGGTAGGCGTGGCCTAAATACTTCCCGTCTGCCCCTACTGCCGGCCGGTTCTATAGGAAGTTCCGAAGTTTGGGCGACACTGCTCCCTCCTCAAAGCTGGACGTCCCGAACAGCACCACCGTAGCGTGCCAGGCGATCCAGGTGTACCACCAACATCTTCCCTCGAGGAACCTTCTGGATGCAGTAGAACACGTCGTTAATGCTCTTTACCACCCGGTACGGTCCTTGCCATGGCTGCTGGAGCTTCGGGCAGCATCCCTTGGTCCAGGTAGGCCGGTACAACCAGACCAGGTCACCTTGCTGGAACCCTTGGCAGTTGGCTTGACTCTCATACCGGGTCTTCATGCGGTCGCTCAACTTCTGAATGTTCTGGTGAGCCATCTCGTGCATGTCGTGGAGATGGTCCACCAGGTTCTCCACATACTCGGTCGCTGGCTGTTTCGCTTCCGCAGGGCTTCCAAAAGCCAGCTCACAAGGGAGGCGTAACTCTCGGCCGAACATTAAGCTGGCTGGCGTCATCCCCGTGGTGTCGTGTGTTGACGAGCGGTAGGCCAGCAAGAACAGTGGCACCTTGACGTCCCAGTCTCGCTGATGGCTGGCCACGACCTTCCTCAAGTGTTCCTCTAAGGTCTTGATGTACCTTTCGACCATGCCATCCGACTAGGGATGTAGAGGTGTTGTTCAGGTCTTGTTAACGCCAATCCTTTCTAGTGCCTCCTTCATTAGGTTGGACTCAAAATTGGTGCCTTGGTCACTGTACAGCTCTAATGGTACCCCAAATCGGCAGAACACTTGCTCCACGAGGCAGTCTGTGACTGTCCTTGCCTCTTGGCTCGGGATGGCATACACCTCCGGCAACTTGGTGAAGTAGTCCACGACCAACATCAGGTACTTGTTGCCTCGGTCGGACATCGGAAATAGTCCAGCTATGTCGACGGCAATCCGTTCGAATGGCGCTCCGACGTTATACTGCTGCATGCGACCCCAGCTCCTAGTCTGGTGGCCGCGACTCGCCACGCACACGTGAGAGTGACGGCACCATCTCTCAGCATCTGCTCGGAGACTCAGCCAGTAGAAGCGCTTCCTTAGTTTGTCAATCGTTCGGTTCGCTCCAAGGTGTCCTCCTGAAGTACTGGCGTGCACTTCCTCCAAGAATTCCGGGACCTTACTCCGGGGAAGTACCAACTGTTCTCTCTGCTTCTTCCCATCAGGTGATTCCCATACCCGGAACAGCACGCCCTCTCTGGTCTTCAACGAGTCCCATTGGGCCCAGTAGGACTTGTAGGTGGCGCTCCTCGGTGCGATGTCCTTCCAGGTTGGTCTCGTTCCCGCATCTACTTCACTCAAGAGTGGCCCCAAGTCTGCATCCGCCAGCTGCTCCCTCCTCAGGCCTGCGCTATCCCAGCCGTCCGCAGGGACTGCCGTGACAACTCGGACTGCTGCGGCATGCTCCTTCTCTTCCACTCTTGTGCACTGGCCGCACTCTTTTGGACAGGGTCTTCGGGACATAGTGTCTGCGTTAACGTGGCTCTTCCCTCTGCGATCTTCCGAGGTGAAGTCGTACTCCTGCAGCCTCTGGACCCAACGTGCCGTCTGGCCTTCCAGGTTCTTAAAGCTCAGTAGCCAGGATAGGGTGGAATGGTCAGTCCTCAGGTGGAATGGCTGACCGTACAGGTACTTGTGGAAGTGCTCCAAAGTCTTTACTACCGCCAATAATTGTCGCCGGGTGACACCTTGGATAGCGTCTTGCTGTAGTAGGCTATCACCCGCTCATGGCCGTCCTGGTTCTGCGATAGGATGCCTCCAATGCAATGGTCGCTGGAGTCGGTGTCCACAATGAAGGCGCCACCTGGTTGTGGAAATCAGAAAATTGGAGCACTGCACAGGGTCTTCTTCAGGTGCTGGAAAGCGTCTTCGGCATCCTCCGTCCACACATAAGGCCGGTGTTCCTCTGTCAGGCGGGTGAGGGGTTGGGCGATGTTGGAGAACCCCTTTATGAAGCATTGGTTTAATAACTGCACAGCCCCAGGAAACTGCACAACTCTTTCATATCCTTTGGGCAAAACCAATCTCTCACAGCCTGTGTCTTCTCCGGGTCTGTGGCCACTCCGGTTGCTGAGACTATGTGGCCCAAGTAGTTCACTTCCTTGCGGAAGAGCTAGCACTTCTTCGCGTTTAGCTTCATGTTGGTCATCTGCAGTCGCTGTAGCACCTTGCTCAGGTTCTGGAGATGGTCTTCAAAAGTCTTACCAACGATAATGTCGTCCAGGTATTAGCAGGCAGGCGTCGTAAGTCAATCCTCTTATCACTGACTCCATGAGGCCATGGAAGGTGGCGTTGCAGAGGCCAAAGGGCATAACTGTGAACTGCCAGAGGCCTTGGCCTGTCGAGAATGCAGTCTTCTCCTTGTCTCTCGGGTCTAGAACTACCTGCCAGTAGCCCGACTTCAGGTCCAGGGTGGAGAACCACCGTGCACCAGCTAGCGTGTCCACCGTGTCGTCAATCCGGGGTAAGGGGAAACAGTCCTTCCGGGTGACAGCGTTCAGCTTCCTGTAGTCCACGCAGAAGCGTAGCTCTCCGTTCTTCGTCACCAAGACTACAGGGGAACACCAAGGCTGTCAGACTCTTCAATCACTCCCCTGGATCTCATGTCCTCCACATGTCTCGTACTGCCCCTTGCTTCGCCAGCGGAAAGCGTCTAGGTTGTTGCCGAATAGGCCGGGCTTCCCCGGTGTCGATGCGGTGAAGCACTTTGTCCGTGCGGCCGTAGTCACTATCACCTTGGCTGAAGACGCGCTGGTATCGTCTTAGCAGTTGTCGAACTTTCTCCAGCTGCTCTGCGGTCAGGTGGTTGGCCGCCCTCTCCGGTAGACCTTCTACCCGGGGCCCCAGGTCTTGCGCCGGCACCGGCTCTTGTGTCTTGTCGATTGCTGTTAAGCTTACCACGGGCTCGCACGTTCCCAACTCAGTCCCGGCCTGGACGTCGTGATCGGTGTCCATCGGATTTAGCAGTCTCACTGGCACCTCCTCTCGGCACGGCAGCAATGCCCTGGCTAAACATAGTCCGTGTACAGGAGTCTTCTGGTCCAGCATCATGTTCCTGGTTCTCTGGCCTTCCAGTCGCGCCGTCACCACTACCTCGCTCCTCGCGGGGACCACCACAACTTCGTTCAAGACGACCCTGCAAATTCCAAGGCACTCTTCTGGTTGACGGAGTATAACCTCTTCTCCGTTGAGCCGCAGGACCTTCTTGCCGACGTCGACCGTCGCCTCGTGGCTCCTGAGGGCATCTAATCCCAGTATCAACTCCTCAGCCACTTTCGCGACGAACACCCACAGACTACGGTACTCCTTCCCAAGGTCAACTTTAGCAGAGCCTCCTCCACAGGCAAGGTGTCGCACGATGCCGGCACAAGCTGGTATGGTCGGCTCAGCTTCCTCGTCGGCAAACCCTTCGCCACGTCAGGTCTGATGATGGTCATGGCCGCCCCAGTGTCCACCAGCACGCGGCACGGCTTTCCTCTTACCCAGCCGTCCGCGATGAGGCTGTCATCCATCCGCCGGCTGACGCCGCGCAGTGTCCCTCGAGGAGATGGTGTGGACGGCGCCGACGTGCTCCTCGCCACACCGGGCCTTACTCGTTCTCCCGGCTGCCCTTCCTGGTGTCGGCAGTCTCTCTCTAGGTGTCCCGGCTGTCCACACCCGCAATACAGGCCACTAGGTGTTCGCCGTCGTCCCTCGGCTGGTCTTGTGTCTCCGGTGTAGCGGACGCTCCTGGTTCTCGACGTCGGGATAGCTGTCACCTTGGCCTCCATCCTTAATGCTGCCGTTAGCGCCTCGTGGGTGGTTTTATAATCGCCGAGCATTAGGCGCTGACGAGTCTCCATGTCTCGTACCCCGTCAACGAATGTGTAGACAGCTTCCCGGGATACGAACTCTGTTGGCAGGTCGACTAGGGCCTTGCTAGCCAGTTGTTCAACTGCCAGGGCGAACTCCTGCAGCGTGTCCCCTGGCCTACTGTGAAAGCGGCCTAAGGAATTTTTGGGGTGAAATCTCCAAATGATAAAAAAACCTACACTGTATTTTAGGTTTCTATATTTAATATTTCTAAAATGATTTTTCACTCTGGTATCAAAATTATGTTTGGTCCTACCAATGTAATTCTGACTGCAATTAAACAGTTAAATTTATAAATGCCAGATTTTTTATTATCTGAAATGTTATCACTTTTAGAAAAAATATTAAATATAAACAGATTGATAAGTGGTGGTGCAAATCATTTTTGGTCATTTAACTGTGAAATAAATCCAGAAGTTAATTATTAAAACAATGAATAACCAATAGATTTAAGGGTTTGGGAGAAAATATTTGTTTTTAAAACTAAAAATTGTGTGATGAATTTTGAAATACTGCCAATAGATTCAGTCAATTCGTCCATTTTGTCTCCAGTAAATGGCAGTACGTTAAACTATCCATCACCTAACGAAAAAAGTTAGTTTACCGGCTGAAGCTGTGATGAAAACATCACAAAACCGGTCCCAGAGGATTCAACAATTTTAAAAAACAGATAAATGATGTTGGTTACCAAGTGTTGTACCTTATAATATTTGGATTGCTTCACTGTCAGTAGTTTGAGGTTTTTGCAAATACATGCCCAGTAGAAACGCACAGCACAGATGGTTCTTAGTTCACTGATTCTCCCATTAGATCCATACAACCCTTTTCCTGAACCAGTGAAATAACACTAAGATAATTCTGAAGTATGAAGCTGCATCCTTCCCATGCTATATGAAACCATGAATATTTTTAATTTTGATGTTGAAGAAAACATTTACACAAAAATACCTCTGCTTTCCTGGACTTCCTTCTTGAAGTGAAGCATTCCTCTGAAGTGGAAAACATCGACCCAGATTTGGATACAGAATAACCACGGAAGCTGCACAAAGTCCTTCATATGCACCACCTAACCATAACCAATCGTTAACAGCTTTCAAAGTATCAATAGCAGAGTTATAGTAGCTGACTGCCTCAGTTGACAGTCCTGCCTGAAGTGAAAGATCCCCAAGGTGCTTTGTCATTCGTCCCATACAACGCTTTCGATTATTGCGAGACTCAAGGTCTAATCCCACAAAATCTTTCCTTTCAAATGGTGCCAGAAGTAAGCTTACACGATCAATCTTTTCTCTGCTTCGCTCAAGACGTTTTGATTCCAATACCCAAAATAAAGATGAAAGAAATTCTGAAATTTGATCTTCCAAATTGATACAAGATTCGCAGTCTTCGTAAAATATGGCACGTGTCTTGAAGTTTGATGGTGGTGTTAGCGCATTTGGGTTCGCACTACTGACTTCTACTGGTGGTCCAAATAGCACACATCGAGAGTCAAACAGCGTTGAAGAGTACTTAACTTTAAACGATTCATGAACTCTGCAAACTTCATTTAGTTCCTGTTGATTATCATATTTACCTGAAAGCAAAGCAAAACAAAAAGGCAGAGTAAATCAATCAGTTTGACAATTATTGAAAGTAAACAGACAAAACTAATTGTTTAGCTATTTATGTGTCAAGCTTTTACACAATGGCATCTAATAGGGTGGCCCTAACCACTTGTCCAAGCAGATTTCAATTACACATCCTTCTTTTGATATATCTTAAATTCTAAATTTACACTGCCCTCTCCTACTCACACCTCCTCTCAATTGACCATTTCCATTTTGCTCTAACATAACACAAAAACTCACCTAATTGCCTTATCTGATTCAGATCAGCAAACATTTTCTTTATTACTAAAATTAGGCAAATGAGTCTAACTTGTATATACTTTTCTCCACTTACAAGTTTTTTAATGAAGACTAGTTTCTGGGAACTTCCCTATCCTCAGCTGTGGTTGATGATGCATCTGGTGTCTGCATCTGGCTTGCTATCGTGCTGCCATCTAATGTTCTGGTAAGTTTGATGTCATCTACGGTGAGGATTTCAAAATTCATCAAGAGGTCCTGTTTCTTCGTAATAAATATGTTTTCCCAAATCTGTAGTTCTAGAGGTTTCTTTGTCTGTTTGATCAGTTCTATTTCTTGCTTTATGCTGTGATTCTCAGACCAAAAGTGATGTGCTACGGCCGACTTGTCCATGTATAATTTTCTTCATTGTTACAATATTTTTGTCAACTATTTATCTCTAATTTATTCGTCCTTTCAGCTGTTCTCTACATTCCCACATAATATGCTGTCTTCTTTGTCCTCACATATTGGACAGCAACCCTGTGTACATTGTGCCTTTGCCCTCTCAGTTTCCATACCCCTACTCAGTACGACACTATTGCTTCTCTTTCCCTTTTATTACAGATTTCTAAATACTTTTCTAATCTTAATTTTGTTCCAAACATCCTAAGAAGAACCAGTGACTTTTCTCTTCCACTTCAGCCCACACTGCTTGACTATCACAGTCCTCAAATCTATATTCCAAAGTGTAAGGACCAAGATACAATGAAGCACAAAATTAATATAATTTTCAGTCGAATAAGTACTCAATGCTCCACTTATTGCAAGTATTTACCTAGAACGTGTTTCATTAGGACCTTCCTAACATCATCAGCTGTTGTCGACTAATAGATGTTGGTTTGGTGAACTCCTCGGAGGTGATAGGTGCATCTCTGTCAGTATCTTGATGAACTTGAAGTTTGGGTTTTCTTCAAAGGTAGTGTCAAAATTAAACAATTTTCTTTCATATTTCTTTATGAAGACTTTTTCCCACCTGGTTAATGCAGCTGGACCTTGGACACTTTTTAATAAGTGGATTTCTCATTCTATATCATGATTCTCCTTCCAAAATTGGTACACTATACTCTGATTAACTTGAGGTGGCAGCTGAGTAAAGATGCAGAGTAAATGGAATTAGCCTATTACCAATCTTGGAAGGAGACTGAGGATAATTTATACATTTGGAGCCATTGATAGTGCATGCATCAACCACTCCACATCTACAAATCATCCTCAGTCTCCTTTCAGGATTAGTAAAGGCCTAATTCCATTTAGTGTGCATCTTTACTCAGCTGCCACCTCAAGTTAATTGAACTCTACTGCTGATTTGTCTATTTCTTTGTAGCATACCAGTTTTGGGAGGAGAATCATGATATAGAACGAGAAATTCACTTACAGAGTGTCCAAGGTCCAGCTGCATTAACCACGTGGGAAAAAATCTTCATAAAGAAATATGAAAGAAAATTGTTTAATTTTGACACTATCTTTGAAGAAAACCCAAACTTCAAGTTCATCAAAATATCGATATATCACCTCCAAAGAGTTCACCAAACCAACATCTATTAGTCGACAACAGCTGGTGATGTTAGGAAGATCCTAACAAAATGCATTCTAGATAAATACTAGCAATAAGAGGAGCATTGAGTATTAATTCGACTCAAAATTATATCCTCAAATCTAGTTCTAACTTGCTTCCATACTCCGTGTTAAATTATGTCTATGCACTCATATATAACCCAATCCACCCTTCTCCAACTGTTCTGCTATCCAGACTGGGATGCTTTTCTTGAAAATTGAGGCAACATTTTATCAGATTATCCTCTATAAATGCAGTAATCTGTACCAATACTTACCACTTTTTCCTTCATACTACTTTTTCCCATTTCTAAAAGTACTCCTACATTAGCCGAATTCTTGGGTATCACCAATGTAAGTTTACAATATGCATTTCATATAAGATCCAATTTCATCCATTCATTTTCAAACCCGCTATCCCTTGATTCCACTAGGGCTATCTATGGCCTTTCAAACCATGATATCTTCAGCATTGGTGCTATTTATAAGCATTTTCTTAGTAAACCTAGTGCTGATCTGCCCTTAGCTAGTACCCACTTTTTCTGCTGCTCCCAATCCCCTTTCTTGCTTAGTTTGATTCACAAATAAATGTACTCCTGCACAACTTGAATTTCTTTGCCTTCTATAGCCCATTTTTTTTTTCTCAGGTGTTTCGATTTGTTTCCTTTTTTAAATACTATTTTAGTTTTACTTTGATACACTTTAAGACCCCATACCTTACAATATTTCATTAATAGCAAGAGTCAAACCAATTCCAGTTACTGACCCAGCCATTAAATCATCTGCATATAGCAAGCTGGATTCCCCTGTTTTCTATAAGTGTCATACTTTTAACTTTAAAGAGAGTCGATTAAAGACACTAGGTGTCTTTAATCGACTCTCTTTAAAGTTAATTTATTATAACAACACTGTTTTCAACACTTCCAAGAAAGGAACTGTCATACTTTTATTTACTAAACAGACTATCCATGCTGTCATCTATAAATAGATCAAAATTATTTTCTTATAAACTTTATGATACAATTTTAAGGGTTTGTGAAACACCATAAACACATTCCAATGTGTAAGGACTATGATACAATGAAGCACAAAATTAATACAAATTTGAGTCAAACTAATACTCAATGTTCCATTTATTGCTAGTATTTACCTACATAAATTATATTAACCATAAACACAGTTTATGCATTTGTAGTTATATTCTTTAAAAGATAAATATATATAATACCCCACAGTGCTCCCTCTAAACTTCCAAATTCAATTATGGACAAAGAACTCTTACTATTATGCTGAGCAATTCTAAAAAATAGAAGGTCATCTTTACACACAACTAACATCTTATTATTGGGATGCCAGATGGAGAATGGACGAAGTCCTTTGTGGGTAAGTAGAATCAAAAGTCCAATTGTACAAACTCAAAATGTTCTTTATTTCCATAAAATTACAGTTGGAAAAACTGCCGATTACATAGAATTATGTAGCGCACACAATTCCAATCGAACAGTTCGTCTGTCACAGGTCCACTCCACACTCGCAATTACGTACAACTCCTCTGATACACGTACGCAGTCTTCCAGTTCGCTCGCTAGCACGGCACTCTTCACGGCTGCTCGCCAAGAACTGAACTGACTCGCCCACTGCAGCCCTTATATAGGAAGATCACTGTTTCTGGAAGCTACACGGCTCGGAACTTCGTCCCGATGGTTCCAGACGTCAGGGGGAGGGAAAAGAGACTGCTAGTGATACTTTTACAACTATCCCCTCAGTTAGCGCTACACAGATAAATGGGTAGGCGTGACCTCAATGCTTCCCGTCTGGCCCCTACCTGCCAGCTGCTGGTTCTCTCGGGAATTCCGATGTTCGGGTGACACTGCTTCCTCCTCAAAGCTGGTCGTCCCAAACAGCACCATCGTAGCGGGCCAGGCGATCCTGGTGTACCACTAACATCTTTCCTCGTGGCACCTTCTGGATGCAGTAGACCACCTCGTTAATCTTCTTCACCACCCGGTACGGTCCTTGCAATGGCTGCTGAAGCTTTGAGCAGTATCCCTTGGTCTGGGTAGGGCGGTACAATCAGACCAGGTCACCTTGCTGGAACCCTTGGCTGTTGGCGTGCCAGTCATATCGGGTCTTCATGCGGTCGCTCGCCTTCTGGATGTTCTGGCGAGCCATCTCGTGCATGTTGTGGAGGTGGTCCACAAGGTTCTCCACATACTCGGTCGCTGGCTGTTTCACTTCCCGAGGGCTTCCAAAAGCCAGGAAGGCGTAACTCTCGGCTGAACATTAAGCTGGCTGGTGTCATCCCCGTGGTGTCGTGTGTTGACGAGCGGTAGGCCAGCAAAAACAGTGGCAACTTGATGTCCCAGTCTCGCTGATGCCTGGCCATGACCTTCCTCAGGTGTTCCTCTAAGGTCTTGATGTATCTTTCGACCATGCCATCCGACTGGGAATGTAGAGGCATCGTGCGGGTCTTGTTCACCCCAATCCTTTCTAGTGCCTCCTTCATTAGGTTGGACTCAAAATTGGTACCCTGGTCGTTGTGGAGCTCTAACAGCACCCCAAATCGGCAGAACACTTGCTCCACGAGGCAGTCTGTTATAGTCTTTGCCTCCTGGTTCGGGATGGCATACACCTCCAGCCACTTGGTGAAGTAGTCCACGACTACCATCAGATACTTGTTGTCTCGGTCGGACACTGGGAACGGTCCAGCTATGTCAACGGCGATCCGTTCGAATGGCGCTCCGACGTTGCAGTGCTGCATGCGACCCCGGCTCCTAGTCTGGGGGCTGCGACTCGCCGTGCACACAGGACATTAACGGCACCATGTCTCAGTGTCTGCACGGAGCCTCAGCCAGTAGTAGTGCTGCCGAAGTAGGTCGTTCGGTTCGCACCCAGGTGCTCTCCTGAAGTACCGGCGTGCACTTCCTCCAAGAATTCCGGGACCTTATTCCGGGGACGTACCAACTGTTCTCTCCGCATCTTCCCATCGGGTGATTCCCATACCAGGAACAGCACGCCCTCTTTGGTCTTCAACGAGTCACATTGGGCCCAGTACAACTTGTAGGTGGCACTCCTCGGTGCGATGTTCTCTCAGGTTGGTCTTGTCCCTACCTCCACTTCTCTCAGGAGTGGCCCCAAGTCTGTATCCGCCAGCTGCTCCCTCCTCAGGCCTGCGCTATCCCAGCCGTCCGCAGGCACTGCCGTGATTACTCAAACTGCTGCGGCACGCTCCTTCTCTTCCACTCTTGTGCATTTGCCGCACTCTTCTGGACGGGGTCTTCGGGACATAGCATCTGCGTTACAGTGGCTCTTCCCTCTGCGATGTTCCGAGGTGAAGAGGTACTCCTGCAGCCTCTGGACCCAACGTGCTGTCTGGCCTTCCAGGTTCTTAAAGCTCAATAGCCAGGTTAGGGCGGAATGGTCAGTCCTCAGGTGGAATGGCTGACCGTAGAGGTACTTGTGGAAATGCTCCAAGTTCTTTACTACCGCCAATAATTCTTGTCTGGTGACGCAGTAGTCCTTCTCTGCCTTGGATAGCATCTTGCTGTAGTGATCTATCACCCGCTCATGGCCGTCCTAGATCTGCGATAGGACGCCTCCAATGCAATGGTCGTTGGCGTCGGTGTCCACAATGAAGGCGCCACCTGGTTGTGGAAACCCCAAAATTGGAGCACTGCACAGGGTCTTCTTCAGGTGCTGGAAGGCATCTTCGGCATCCTCCGTCCACACATAACGCCGGTGTTCCTCTGTCACGCGGGTGAGGGGTTTGGCGATGTTGGAGAACCCCTTTATGAAGCATCGGTAATAACTGCACAGCCCCAGGAAACTGCACAACTCTTTCTTATCCTTTGGGCGAGGCCAATCTCTCACAGCCTGTGCCTTCTCCGGGTCTGTAGCCACTCTGGTTGCTGAGACTATGTGGCCCAAGTTGTTCACTTCCTTGCGGAAGAGATGGCACTTCTTCGCGTTCAGCTTCAAGTTGGTCACCTGCAACCTCTGTAGCATTTTACTGATTCTCGAGATGGTCTTCAGATGTCGTCTAGGTATAGCACGCAGGCGTCGTAAATCAGTCCTCTCATCACTGACTCCATGAGGCGTTGGAAGGTAGCTGGTGCATTGCAGAGGCCAAAGGGCATAACTGTGAACTGCCAGAGCCCTTGGCCTGTCGGGAATGGGGTCTTCTCCTTGTCTCTCGGGTCTAGAGCTACCTGCCAGTAGCTCGACTTCAGGCCCGGGGTCGAGAACCACCGTGCACCAGTTAGCGTGTCCAGGGTGTCATCAATCCGGGATAAGGGAAAACAGTCCTTCCGGGTGACAGCGTTCAGCTTCCTGTAGTCCACGCTGAAGCGTAGCTCGCTGTCAGACTCTTCAATCACTCCCCTGGATTTCATGTCCTCCAGCATGTCTCGTACCGCCCCTTTCTTCGCCAGCGGAACGCGTTTAGGTGGTTGCCGAATAGGCCGGACGTCACCGGTGTCGATGTGGTGAAGCACTTTCTCCGTGCGGCCATAGTAACTGCTACCTTGGCTGAAGATGCGCTGGTATCGTCTCAGCAGTTCGAACTTTCTCCAGCTGCTCTGCGCCCAGGTGGTCGGCCGCCCTCTCCAGTAAACCCTCTAGCCGGGGCCCCAGGTGTTAGTTCGGCACTGGCTCCTGTATCTTGTCGATTGCTGTTACGCTTACCACGGGCTCGCACGTTCCCAAATCCGTCCCGGCCTGGACGTCGTGATCGGTGTCCGTTGGATTTAGCAGTCTCACTGGCACCTCCTGTCGGCACGGCAACAATGTCCTGGCTACACATAGTCCGTGTACAGGCGTCTTCTGATCCAGCATCATGTTCCTCGTTCTCTGGCCTTACAGTTGCGCCGTCACCACCACCTCGCTCCTCGCAGAGACAACCACGTCTTCGTTCAAGACGACCCTGCAGATTCCAAGGCGCTCTTCGGGTTGACGGAGTATAACCTCTTCTCCGTTGAGCCGCAGGACCTTCCTGCCGATGTCGACCATGGCCTCGTGACTCCTGAGGGCATCCAGTCCCAGAATCACCTCCTCAGCCACCTTCACGACGAACACCCAGACGCACGGCACTCCGTCCCAAGGTCAGCTTCAGCAGAGCCGCCTCCTCCACAGGCAAGGTGTCGCCCGATGCCGTCATCAGCTGGTATGGTCAGCTCGGCTTCCTCGACGGCAAACTCTTGGCTATGTCAGGTCTGATGACGATCACGGCTGCCCCGGTGTCCACCAGCACGCGGCACGGCTTGCCTCTCACACAACCGTCAGCGATGAGGCTGTCATCCATCCGCCGGCTGACGGCGCGCAGTGTCACTCGAGGGGATGGTGGTGATGGCGCCGGCGTGCCCCTTTCCACGACCGTTCTTACTCCTTTCCCGGCTGCTCTCCCTGATGTGAGCAGTCTCTCTCCAGGTGTCCCGGCTCTCCACACCCCCAAAACTTGCCACTAGGTCTTCGCCGGCGTCCCGCAGCTGGCCTTCGGTCTCCCTTGTAGCGGATACTCCTGGTTCTTGATGTCGGAGTATCCGTCACCTTGGCCGTCTCCATCCTCAATGCTGCCGTTAGCGCCTCATGAATAGTTGTGTAGTCGCCGAGCATTAGGCGCTGACGTATCTCGGTGTCTCGTACCCCGTCGACAAAGGCGTAGGCGGCTTCCCGGGATACGAACTCCGGCGGAAGGTCAACCAAGGCATTGCTAGCCAGCTGCTCAATCGTCAGGGCGAACTCCTGCAGCGTCTCCCCTGGCTGTTGTGACCTTATCTTCAGCTGACTGCGGTAGGCTGCGGCTAGGCGGTGGTTCCCGAAACGGTTCTCCAGGGCCTCCCAGATATCCTTGGGAGCCGCCGCTGTCTGGACCGCGTTTAGGACTTCCGCGGCCCGTCCCTGGAGGCTGGCTATTAGCTGTGCGGCCTCTTCCTCCGGTGACCACTTGTTATGCCTGGCCACCGTGTCGAACTGGCCGCAGAAGACCTCGAACGTTGATGCGCAGTAGTATTTTGGAGGTTTGACGCGCGCCGATGTTGTGTCGCGTCCCGGCGCGTCGGCCTTCAAGTCCTTCAACCTCCTGCCGACGATGTCTTCTACCATAGCGTTCAGGAACTTTGTGTTGCTGTCGGCCTTTCCCTCTAGGTTGTTTACGCGGTTCGCAAGGTCTTCCACGTCTTCCACCTTAGCGTTCAGGGACTTAACGTTATTGTCGGCCTTTTCCTCTAAATCATTAAGGCGCTCGTCTACTTGACCCATCCGCTTGCCCAGCTTCGCGACGTCATCCCTCACGCCAGCCAACTGTTCCTCAAATTTGGCGGCGAGAACCTCGTTCGCCACCATTTCCGTGGCCAGGCTGTCGTTCGCTGCTCTCATTTCTGTGGTTAATTCAGCCTTCATTGCAGTCATTGTCGTGGCCAAGTTGTTGTTTGCCGTTTCCGTCTTCGTTGTTAATTCGTTCATCTTCGCGGCCAAGTTATTTGCCGTCTCCAACTTTTCTAAAATCTGTGCCAATGCAGCTTCCATTGCTGCAATATCCCACTTACTGATACCAGTTGTGACTTTGTGGGTTCGTGAAAGTAAAAGTCCTATTGCACAAACTCAAAATGTTCTTTATTTCCATAAAATTACAGTTGGAACTCTTGGCGATTACATAGCATTACGTAGCGCACACAATTACAATCCACCAGTTCGTCTGTCACAGGTCCACTCCACACTCGCAATTACGTACAACTCCTCTTATACATGTACGCAGTCTTCCAGTCCATTCGCTAGCACGGCGCTCTTCACGGCTGCTCGCCAAGAACTGAACTGACTCGCCCACTGCAGCCCTTATATAGAAATATCGCTGTTTCTGGAAGCTTCGCGGCTCTAAACGTCGTCCCGATGGTTCCAGACATCAGGGGGAGGGGAAAGAGACGGCTAGTGATGCTTTTCCAACCATCCCCTCAGTTAGCGCTACACAGATAAATGGGTAGTCGTGGCCTGAATGCTTCCCGTCTGGCCCCTACCTGCCAGCTGCTGGTTCTCTCGGGAATTCCGATGTTCGGGTGACAGTATTTATTTCATCCTTTGGAACATAATACATATGTTATAGGACACATCAGTTCAAGATACAAAGATAAATATAAAAAGTTACATAGGACTAAAAGCTGTAACAGATACAGGATCCAACAAAAGTCTTAAAGTAGAAAAGGAAATAAATACAAAATATATAAAGACCATAGAGAAATGCTATATAAAAGTAATTATTCACAAATGTGGAGTTTACTCTAGTTCATGATTTAGGAAATCCTCTACACTATAAAAGTTTCTCTCCATTAAGAAATGAAATAGAACCTTTTTGAATTTTGGTTTGGACTCAATATTCTTTATACTCTGTGGTAGTTTATTGAATAAAGGTAGACTAGCATATGTGAACCTACTTTCATACTATTTGTTTCTATGCGAATTGATAAATAGATTGTTCTTTGCTCTATTATCATGTGTATGAACTTCTGCATTTGTTTTGAATGAATTTAGGGTTTCTTTCATGTAGTTAAGTGTAGTGTTTAACGCCCACTTTTACTACATACGGCACTGCAGGCGATGACACTGATGATACATGAGATGAAGATGGAGCACCGGTGGAATGAGATGGCGGGGGAAACCGGAGATCCCGGAGAAAATCCGCCCCAGCGCCGTGTATGTAGTTAAGTGTTTCATATATATATATATATATATATATATATATATATATATATATATATATATATACATGCATGGCAAAGACAATATTTTAAATTTTCTAAAGTATGGTTTGCAACTAGTTTTGTTTGTGACATTAGCCATAACCCTTATTACTTTCTTTTGCATCCTAAAAACCTTAATGCTGTTTTTTGAATTTCCCCAGATTATCTCATATGTTAATATACTATGAATGTATGCAAAATATACCACTCTAAGAATATGTTCACTTGACAAATGTTATTGACCTTACTAAGAAGCACATTTTACTATGTCTGTTAGTGAGGCTATCAATATGCATTTCCCAACTTAAGTTCTCATCTAGTAACAAACCCAGAAATTTGTTTATTTTAACATATTTTACCTCATCTTGACCCAGCTTAATTTTTGGATGTGTAACGTTCTTATTAAGTTTACTATGGAAGCTTATTGCTGCTGTTTTCTCTTTAAATAATAGTAACAAGTTTTTATTGAATCATTCCTGAATATATTTCAATGTGCTGTCTATATGTAAATTCACATTATTTTCATTTGCCCCTGTTAAGAAAATACTCGTATCATCTGCAAAAAGTGTTATGCTCACATTCGCCATTCTATTTACATTGTCAGCTAAGTCATTTATGTATAGTGTAAATAACAGAGGCCCGAGAATAGATCCCTGGGGTGCACCATATTTTATATTTTTGAATCCTGACAGTTCTTTTTTAATTTCATTGGTTTTAGTATCAAAATATTCAATTTCTACACTGTTTTCTATTTTCAAGATATGACTTAAACCAACTTAATGCTAAGCCTCTCACACCATACACAGATAACTTTTCAAGTAGCAATGTATGATCTATTATGTGGAATGCTTTTGTTAAATCTAAGAACACACCTAACCCTAATTTTTTGCTATATAATACATCATAAACTTGTTCAATAATGATTTAGGTATGATTTTTACCTAAAGAGAAACTATCTTGCTTTCATTCATCATGTTTTAAAACCTGTTATCAACTGTTCATGTGCAACTTCCCACAACTCACAACCCACAATTTAACTCTTTTTTAATCTGCATTTTTTGTGTTGTTTCCCCTTTTCCTCCGTACCATCCCTAGCCCATTAATTTCCATGTTCCTATGAAGACCGATTGCCCATCCACTGGCTCTTAAGCAATTCTCTTGATCCTCTGAACTCCAATATAATTAAAAAAAAACTACAAACAGTTTTTTCAATTACTTTTGATGGCACCGTTACTAATTCCTCCAATCATGCATAAACTATTTTAGTTTACTAATTTTATTGTTTTATATATATAGTTGGTTGGTTGCTAATGCTCATGTAGTTGGAGAATTTCCATTTTTTTTTTTTTTAATTTAACGTCCTCCAACGTTAAGTCATATCGGACGATGAATGGAATGGGTGAAATGATGCTCAAATGAGCCCAAGGTCCATAGAGCTGTGTTACATGACATTCGTCTTTCAGGATAAGGGAAAACCCTGGAAAAAACCTTATCCAGGTAACTCACCCTGACTGAGATTCAAACTCGGGACCTCTTGAACATGAGGCAGACTCGCTACCACCACGCTACCGAGGCGGGCAGAGAATTTCCATTTTCCTTCTGGCCTCCCAATAACATGTGACTAGTTGTGCTGTCAGTTCTCCATCTGTTTTTGTCAGGGCACTACACTGGAGCAGATGATCTCCGTCCATCAATGAGTTCGGGTCCCTACACAGTGTGCAGGTCGGGGATTCAAAAATATTAATCCTGTGTAGATGAGCGGCCAAACAGTCGTGGCCAGTAATCAGTCGAAAGATGGCAACAGTACTGCTTCTTGGGTAGCCTGGGATGGGATTTTTACTTCCTTGTAGAATTTTCCATTGCTTGTTGGTACTTTTTTCTTTGCATTCTTCTTTCCAGAATAAGTTGATTCTATTGTTTATATGTAGTTTCGATGTGTGGAATGAGGTTTTTTGTTGGCAGCTTTGTTTTATTTGTGTTCCTTTTTTGCCAAGGAATCTGCTATTTCATTGCATGTAATTCCACAGTGGGATGGAATCCACTAGAAGTGTATTTCTTTTTGTAGACCTTGTAGTATTCGTAATGAACTGTAAATTTCAAGTGTTCTATTGTGGCAATTCCTTTCTTGGAAATGTTGAAAACAGTGTTGTTATGATAAATTAAATTTAAAGGGAGTCGATTAATGACACTAAACAACACTTACTTTTAAATTTTTCCGAAACATGTTTCAGAGACTTTGCCTCTATCCTCTATCCAGTCAATGGCCGGCTGAGGATAGAGGCAAAGTCTCTGAAACATGTTCCGGAAAAATTTAAGTGTTGTTTAGTGTCATTAATCGACTCCCTTTAAATTTAATTATTCTATTGTTAGGGTACAGTGAGGATAGGGCTTTAAGTGCTGATTTAGAATCACTGCTTTAGAGAAAGAGTTCACATGGTTGAAGAGTTGTTTCAGCAAGGTGTTGATTGCTTCTAATTCTCCATCATAGTGGATTGCTAGTGTACCCAAACAGATGTAAAAATTGAATATTTCACTATGTATTCCTGCTCCAGCATTACTTTCTTTGTCAAATAGGGAGCCGTCTGTGTATATGTGTAGCCATGAGTCTTGTGGATAATAAGTTTCAATTGTTTCTAGAGCTAGCATTTTAATTGTTTCTGCACTTACATTCCTTTTTGACTCTATATTTTGCAGAAGGTTTACTCTGCTATTTATTTTAGGTTGTGATAGAGGGCAGATTGGAAGTGGGAGATGTTCAATTTTGTTTGTGTCTTCAAGGTTGTATTTTCTCTGTAGGTTATAGGCTTTCTGCATAAATCCTTCTTGTGTTTTTAAGGTCCTTTCTCTGCTTTTGTAGTTCTTCCAGTGAGTATTAAAGGGGAGCCTTTGTAGTTTTTCATTTAGGAGGAGATTCTGTTTTTCCATTTCATATTTAGTTGGCAAGTTATTTGTAGCAATTTGCATTGCAGTAATTGGTATTGATTTGACTGCTCCCATTATTAGTCAGTGCTTGGTTCTGTAATGTTTCAAGTTGTGCTAGTTTGCTTTGACTTGCTGTATCACCTCGCTTCCATAGAGGAGTGCTGGTTTGATGTAACTTTTATAGGTGGTGTTGAGTGTATTGACAGAGGACCCCCATTTGCTGCCAGCTAGTCTTTTGAGTGTTAATCTCTGAGTGGTCTTTTCTATGGTTTCAGTAATGTGGGTTTTCCAAGATAATTTAGAATTGAGTGTTATGCCTAGATATTTATAATTTTCTGTTTCTGTTAGTTGCTCACCATTTAGTGTTATTTTGATAAGCGGTTTTGTGTGGCAAAGCATGAACACTTGGTATTTTGTTTTGTATAAGTTCACAGTCGTTTCATTATCTGAACACCAGTTATGTAGTTCTTCCAATACCTTGTTCATCTGTTGTGGTAGCTTATTCAGTTCTTTGTTACTAACTGATGTCCAGATTACTATGTTGTCTGCATACATGGCACATTTAACATTCTCTATTTTCGAGATTCAACTGTATTGGAACACCACAGTGAAGCGAAAAATTATTAAATTTTAGATGAGTCGCATTTTTTACACATCTGCTTCACTTTCGTACCTATTTTGAGGACATGTTTCGCAAATCTTCGTTTGCATCTACGGCTCTTGTGCGACTCTGTGGTGTTCCAATACAGTTGAATCTCGATATATTGAAGTGACGTTAAGTCAAGAGGAACACGCGAAAGTAAAGAGTCGCACAAGAGCCGTAGATGCAAACGAAGATTTGCGAAACATGTCCTCAAAATAGGTACGAAAGTGAAGCAGATGTGTAAAAAATGCGACTCATCTAAAATTTAATAATTCTCTATTTTGTTTAGTTTTTGTGGTAAGTCATTTATCATAATATTAAATAAAGTAGTACTTGACACAGATCCTTGGGGTACTCCTCTATGTGTTTGTTTTGATTTTGATGTAGAATTATTAAAGGTAGTTGTGCAGAATCTTTGAATAAGAAAATTATAAAACCATTTTAACATTTTGTTTTCTACTCCAATTTTTATCATTTTCTGTAATAATTTTAATATTAAAATAATATTAAAATTAATTTTAATATTAATAACATGTAACAGAATTTACTGGCAAACATTTTCAATTTTCACATTTATACCAACCATTCAATAGTTTTATTAACTTGCTCACTTTGGATTCATTTTCTCATCTACTTTATCCTTCTATCAAAAATATTCATCCACATAGGCAATTGTATTCAATATTTCACTACTATTCTCTGCATAGAAATGCACTTTGAGACTAGTGTAATAGAAATAACCAAACACAACATAATTATTATTTGTCTTTACAGAGAGCCAGATGTGATATCAACACCTTAATAGCATCTTTAAATACCATTCTTGATAGCTTACCCTCAACTAAGGACATTGTGATAATCGGTGACTGGAACATTGATTTTACCCCTGGTAAATTAGGGAAAATTATGCAAGAATTTTTACAACTTCATAACCTTACACCTGTAATAAGTGTACCCACTAGAGTAACATCCCACTAAGCAACTATTATCGACCAAGCATTAATAAAACAAGGTCGCCTTAAAGCTAGAAATGTTAAAGTAGTTGAAACAGGCTACTCAGATCACAGAGCCCAGACTTTTCAAATTGCCTTGAACACTTTTAAGTATGATACAAGGAGCAAATACAGGATAGGGCGTATTTATAGTGATAAGAATATAAATGCATTTAGGGGTCTATTAAAAAATTAAACGTGCGAAAAGGTGTACGAGGAAAAACACGTAAATGATTCATTTAAAACCTTTACTAACATAATAAAACACTACCTTGACATTGCAATACCAGAAAAGAGAATAAAATTAGGGGGACATCTCAAATGTAAGACATAGGTAACAAAAGGAATTAGGAAATCTGCTAGAAGGCTAAAATTTCTTAGCCAACTTAATAAAACTGCAAACACAGAGTTTTAAACTATATTTTAATAAATACAAGAAGAAATAGTCAGGTTCTGATAGCTGCAAAGCAATACCATACAGAAAAGATTATACAAAACTCCGATAATAAACAAAAAAACTATGTGGCAGATAGTAAATAAAGAATTAGGAATTAATATAAAAATTATTTGTGGTTGGTTTATTGACACTCGTCACTTACTTTTTCATATATTTATGAGAGACTAGTTTCAAAGGCCCTGGCCTCCATTTTCAATCTCTTCCCAACTGGCATCTGTTGTTATCTGCTCTCTCTGGTGGTGGAACTATGAACTTTTTTGTCAAATTATCTACTGGCGGGATTTCAAAGTTCATTACGCGATCCTTATTTTTCCAGATGAATATGTTCTCCCATGTTGTCAATCTATTTTGGTTTATCACTCCTTTTAATAATTTTGGATTTGGATCAATGTCATGGTTTTCATTCCAAAAATGAAATGCTACTGCTGACTTGTCTTCTTGTTTCAATCTGATGTTTCTAAAGTGTTCTTTGACTCTGGTTTTTAAATTTCTTTTTGTTTGACATATGTAGCATTTTTCACAATTCTTACAATTTATTTGGTATATTCCAGATTTGTTACCTGAAGGAATTTCATCTTTTGTTTCTGAATTTAGTAATTTTAAAATTGAGTATCTATTAGTAGGTGCCAAGATGATATTTTGTTCCTTGAATATCTTTTTAAATTTATTAAATGTTTTTGGATGATATGTGAATGAACTGAATATGCTGTTGCTTTCTTTTTCTTTAATAAATGTGGTTGCTTTATTAAAGAAAAAGAAAGCAACAGCATATTCAGTTCATTCACATATCATCCAAAAACATTTAATAAATTTAAAAAGATATTCAAGGAACAAAATATCATCTTGGCACCTACTAATAGATACTCAATTTTAAAATTACTAAATTCAAAAACAAAAGATGAAATTCCTTCAGGTAACAAATCTGGAATATACCAAATAAATTGTAAGAATTGTGAAAAATGCTACATAGGTCAAACAAAAAGAAATTTAAAAACCAGAGTCAAAGAACACTTTAGAAACATCAGCTTGAAACAAGAAGACAAGTCAGCAGTAGCATTTCATTTTTGGAATGAAAACCATGACATTGATCCAAATCCAAAATTATTAAAAGGAGTGATAAACCAAAATAGATTGACAGCATGGGAGAACATATTCATCTGGAAAAATAAGGATCGCGTAATGAACTTTGAAATCCCGCCAGTAGATAATTTGACAAAAAAGTTCATAGTTCCACCACCAGAGAGAGCAGATAACAACAGATGCCAGTTGGGAAGAGATTGAAAATGGAGGCCAGGGCCTTTGAAACTAGTCTCTCATAAATATATGAAAAAGTAAGTGACGAGTGTCAATAAACCAACCACAAATAATTTTTATATTAATTTTGACGTCACTGTTACTAAATTCCTCCAAACACAAATTAGGAATTAGCTCAAAAAGGCAAAACCCTAGCATTACAAATGAGGAAGGTGTGCTCATTTCAGATCCAAAAGAAGTAGCAAAGTCGTTTAATGATTACTTTATAAATACAATTAACAAGCTTTCAGATAAACAGAAAACACCCTGGACGAGCAACTGTGTCCCTAGGAATACACATACAATGTATCTCTATCCGCTTACACCTAGTGAAGTTAATATAATACTGAAAAACATGAAAAACAAAACTTCTCATGGAGTGAATGAGATTCCTGGTTGTATTTTCAAGCACTTATCAGTATTTTGTTACACCAATGTGTTATTTGATTAATGCTTCTTTTTCAACAGGCGTGTTTCCAGACTGCATGAAAACAGCAAAAATTATACCCCTTTTTAAAACAGGTGACAAGAGTAGAACTGAGAACTTTAGGCCAATAGCAGTCTTATCTCAATCTCAAAAATATTAGAAAAAGCCATGTATAATAGATGTAAAAAATGTATTCAAAAACATAACATGCTATCTTTATATCATGATTTAACTATATTGGAACACCACAGTGAAGCTAAAAATTAATGCTATCTTTAGCGCAAAATGGCTTTACAAAAGGCAAATCTACTGAAACAGCTATATTTAATTTTTTAGAGAGTGTGTATAGTTCATTAGATAAGAAAGAACATAATATAGGAATATTTTTAGACCTTACTAAAGCGTTTGATCTAGTTAATCATGAAGTAATGTTGGAAAAACTAGAATGCTTTGGTATAAGAGGTGTAGCAAATAGTTGGTTTAGTTCATATCTAAATCAACGTGAACAACTAGTTGAAATAGTGCAAATAAACCGCCATAATCTTACATCTGAAGTACATAGATCGGGAAAAAACCAGGTAACTTGTGGGGTCCCTCAAGGTTCAGTCCTGGGATCTTTCTTATTTTTGCTATACATAAATGACTTATCAAATCATCTACAGCCAAATAAGGTTATACTGTTTGCGGATGACACATCCATAGATGTAATGGGAAATGACAATGATGTTAAGTCTGACATACTGAGCTTAGACCAAAGAATGCAGGAATGGTTTGTACAAAACAGGTTAATAATAAGTAAGAATAAATCTGTAGCCATTTCCTTCAGCCATATTCAGAATACTAATGTATATAAGCCGCAAATAAAATTAGATAATGAATTGGTGCACTATAAACCCACTACTAAATTCTTGGGCGTATGGATTAACGAGCACCTGAAATGGAGCACGCATGTTGAAAAACTGGCATCTAAGCTAAGCCAGCTTTGTTTTATGTTCAGAACCATAAAAAATATTGCAAATTTGAACACTTTGAGGAATCTATACTTAGCTCATTTCAATAGCTTACTAAAATTTGGAGTGATTTTTTGGGGTAACTGTGATAAAGAAAATATAATCTTTAAAATTCAAAAACAAGTAATCAGAACAATAATGGGAAAGAAACAAAGGGATTCTTATATCAATTTATTCAAATCACTCCATATATTGCCACTTCCTTGTCTATATATACTAGAAGTCGTGATGTTTGTTAGAAAACACGGTTTATTTTCATACAAACTCTGAAAATCATGATTATCTCACTAGAAATAGGCATAAACTGAGCATGGTTACACATAATACATCACTATTTAGCAAAAGCGTAAGACACTCTGGAATTACCTTATATAACAAGTTACCCGATAATATTAAACTCACCACCTCAGAAACTGCATTTAAGCACAAGGTGAAACATCTGCTATAGCAACATTGTTTTTACTCAGTTGATGAGTTTGTAAATACTTTTCCATTAACCTCTTCTGGGTGTGTAATTTATTATACTTGTATATAATTAATTATTTTATTTGTATTCATGTTTATTAATTTTGATACCATGAATTCTTGTAATTCCCAAGGTTGACAATAAATCTACTCATCTCTTCAATAAGCATTTCTATTACAATATCCCAGAAAGCAAGTCCTAGGATCCAGCCTTGGGGACATCCTTTACGTATTTTCTTTTTAACTACATCAGTTATTCCTTTTATAAAGACTTTTCTATTTGTACAACAGTCAAGTAAGATTTTATAGTTTGTGGGCAATTTTTTTCACTTTTCAAAAAAAGTGTGCCCACAATAGGATATCAAATGCTCTGAGGTATCTATAACAACTCCAATTAAATAATTTTTCTCATTACTTTTGATTGTAGTTAAACTTCATTCACCACATCCTCTGTTGATACTTGTCCTCTAAAGCCAAACTGCTTTTTAATCACTCAATCAAACTAGATTTTAATTAGAGTAGCCATAAAATACCTACATTTAAAGTAGCTAAGCTTAGAAGCGAGTCCCTTCTAACTCAATGGTAGTGGTATGAGGTGTGATGGTGCAGTACAGTAAGGGGATCGGTGAAGCTCTTGTGATGTCATTCAAATCATCGTCACCAGCTTATCCCCCTTACCCGACTTCCCTGCATCCCGCAATCACACAGAGCTTGGTCCTGTACAGTACTTTACTCTTCTGTAACCAACAACACATTTACTTTTGCACATGTGACGGCTGGATGGCTTGCCTACTGGAATCACTGCCACTGCCAGGGACTTTCTGGAAGTATGGCTACTCTACCAAGTCAGTTTCACAAATGTCAAACAGAAAACATCTGTGTAATGCATATGGCTGTAACAAAAACAGTAATACACACAGGGGTACTCATTTTTTTAATTTCCTAAATAGAAACAAATCTTCAAAATAAGACAGGATATGAGTAGAATTTTGCAAAAGCAAAAGTTTTTGGCATTCAAGGAAGAAGAAATTAACTTGGGTTTATTAAAACGCAGTAGTAAACGTACATGGTTGGCACGGCATGGTCAATGTGAATCTCCAGAATTTTTAGCCATGGATTTAAACGCCTGCAGAACTATTACCTTGAACTTTTCACAGAGGAATGGTGAAGAAGATTTAGAAAAGGCTGCTTGTGACAACAAAGAGGAAATGTACAGAAATTAAGCTTTTCTCTTGCACAGACACAAAGTGCAAGTCATTGTTAAAAACTCAGTATCCAGAAGTTGAACATGAAACAATGACATTTGGCACTTTTATAAAACCTAAGGAAAAAATATAAAATATAAAAACAACAGGAAATTTCAAACAGTAGCTTCTTAAAACATTTGGCTCATGCCCAACATTATACACATATCAGTTTTAAAAGTTATTACAGTCTTTGTCTCAGACATCCTCATGAAAGAATATATACTTCTTTTTTTTTTTTTTTTTTTTTTTTTTTTTGTATAATGGCCTTCTACTTAAAACCATGATTGCAGCACTATAATCAATTTCAATGCAATCAAAATATGACTGGAATGAAATATAAGCACTCTAAAGCATCTGGGTCTTGGATAATGAAACATACAAATAAGCAATGTAACAAGGAATGGAAATTGTTCAAAATAAGTGAAAAGAAATGAAATCTTTACATTCTCAAATGTGGGCTCCATTACTATAGTTATTGCTTTATCTCTACCAAAAGTATTAGTTACGTTTGAATATTCCATTTGATTTTGGAAATGCATTTCTTAATATAAAGCACCGCAAATAATGGTGTGTCCAATAAGAGATTGTAAATAAATCCAAGCTGTAAACTGTTTGTAATAGGTATGACAGTAACTTCTTTTTGGCTCTGCTTTTTGTTTTTAACACTACGTCATACTTCAAAATGTTCAAAGCATTAGCATCATATTAATTTAGTGAAAATTAGAGGTTTGTTATTGCTACTGGTCAACTTCACCAATTTTGTGCCTTCACAGTCTGAGCATCATTATTCATAGGTACACATTGATGGATAGAGCCAGTACATTTACCATTCTGTCTCAAAAGCGCTATCAGAATGGTGTAATCTCAAATTTTGGTTCAAACTGATAGACCTCATTCACTCATTCATTTTAAAAACAGATACATGACAGATGCTTATCACCTTGTACTAACTGAATTTTGAGATGGATTGTTTAGTTTTTAAGTCTGCTCTTTGTTTAGAGGGATACATTGTATCTTATTCAAGTAAAAATTATAGAAACTTTACTGTCATTTAAAGTACCTCACAATGCTGCATAGCTATTTATAATGTATCCCATTTCCCAGCAGCTGGATAATCTGATCACGTCCCATATGACACCACCATTGACTTTACAATGATGGGACTAATTATTCTTGATGACAGATAATGTAATGAATGAAATATTCATTTTTGAGTTTCATCCCCTTTAAGCATGGATAAACAATGTCAAACCAATGAGGACAGCTTTCCAAATCTATAATGTTTTGACATTGTGCACCTCTCTTTTTGTTTTCTTTCCTCCAAATCACTTAAACAGGTAAGAGAGATGCACAATGATAACAGTTTCTCACATACTAAACCATAAGTGAGTACAGACTTCTCAACTACAGATAAGTATTATTTTTACATTAATATGTTATTATATCACCCTAAATTAACTAATAATTATTATAAATGCAATAATAAAGTGTCTATACATTGCACAAATACAACTATTTGTAATAAAAAACTTCACTTATCTTAAGAAAATGTCAATTTTTCTTATTAGTTGAGATCATTTCTTTATCCTTGACAACGAAGTGTGTTGACTGAAGATGCATGCAAGGGTTCGTGAACTCAATAAGAAAAATTGACATCATTTTCTTAAAATAAGTGAAGTTTTTTGTTACAAATAGTTATATTTGTGTAATACTTATTGCTTCACTGCAGCTAGCTTCATTTTCTAAGTAACTGTCTATACATTGTTATTAATTTAAGTGTTTAGTAGGAAATAAAATCAAAGATTTTGACAAAAATCCATTAGCCGCCATTTAAACCATGCACTTAAACATGCAACATCATGAATGCCTGTAATGTTATGTGTAGAATGCAGTAGAGGATGTCACTGGTCAGCTCAGTCCCATACTCGGCTGTTGCACCAGCACAACTTGCAGCATGCTCTCTTTCTCCGACATTTGAACAGCATATTAAGTTATGTTTTGAAATACAATATTTTGTGGGGTACAAATACAAAATGAAGTGTAATTTTAATAGTACAGAAACTAGTGCTTCTTATTTGTGCCTACAATGTAATAGTTTTATTCAGCAACTAGAATTGAAACTAAGCAGAATTACATTCGTTATTAAATCAATGAGAGAGTCTGTAAACACAAATATGTTGAGAATTATTTATTTTGCTTATTTTCATTCTATAATGTCTTATGGTATACTTAGCTGGGGAAATGCTAAAGATGTATCAAAAATATTTAGACTGCAGAAAAGGGCTATTCGTTATATAGTAAATATTCCTTTCACCACCAGCTGTAAACCATATTTTAAACTACTAAAAATACTTCCATTACCCTGTGTGTATATATATGAAGCTCTAGTTAGGACAAGAATTGTACTTGCTCAATTTGAAACAAATTCGCAGATACATACACATAATACAAGAAGTAAATCAGATCTACGCATTATAAGCCACAATACAATTTTATTCACACATAGCTGCGAACATAAAGCAGTATTATTATATAACAAACTACCCGATGGCATTAAAAGTATAACATCAGAAAAAGGTATAAACTGGCTCTAAAAACATTTTTAAGAGAAGGTTGCTATTATTCAGTGGAAGAATACTTAAAACATGGTCAACGTATCAATGCTTCCAAAAGTGATGTTTGTGAATAAATACCTGTGTAACTTCTGAGGTGATGCTATTCAATAAGTGCCCTTTATAGTATTACTTACCTCCGTTTGTAATATAAATACATGTGTAATTTCTAATAAGATGTTACCTAGTTTGTAATGTTGAGTTACCTAGTGTGTAATGTTGAGTTACCTAGTGTGTAATGTTGACGAAGCCTATATCTTCGTACAAGATTTATTATGGTGAATAAAAAATCATCATTACTATTACTATTATTATTATTATTATTATTATTATTATTATTATTATTATTATTATTATTATTATTATTATTATTATTATTATTATTATTATTATTATTATTACTATTATTATTATATATACAGATTATATACAGTTGCATATTTTAATGAAATGTATACAAGACATTCCTACACTTTAAGTGATGTATAACTGTCAGAATGTATTTAATCTGTCTAAAAGCATAACTAAACTGATTGATAATCTCATATGGAAAATGAATGTAGGAATTTCAGTGCATCCTAATGTGATACTCTATAAGCACATCAGAATTTGACTATCAACTTGTGTTACACTGACACTACTGCTTAGTCTGTTGACAATAAGCAATGGATTATTTACAAATACAGTCCCTTGCTGTGGCACTTGATTTAACTTAATAAGCTCTATGATCTATCAATGTTGTGGCAGAACAAAGCAAAGCAAAATGCCAAGATACATACCCACAGAGATGAGTCCCAGTAAACGACGATGTGTCTGAAAGTCTCCCCAGTCATTGTTTTCAACAGGATACTCCTTCACAAACCGTGCCGATATTTCTCTAGAAATTCCTGATGAATCAATCACCTTAACATGATTCACCCTGATTAAGCGCTCATAAACACGATTGAAGGATTTTGGTTTTAAGGGTCCACCTGCAACATAAAATACATGCATATGTATTCAAAGTTATAAAACACATGCAACTAAAATGTTTTTGACCTACTCTATATCAAATATTTTATATTTAAGTCATTTCACACCAAACCAATCATGCCTAAAACTTCACTTTCTTTAAATTTTAGTTTGCAAGTTTCAGATATAAAACAAATGGGCACTAATGATTGTAGCTCATTTGGCATGTCATTTGACTGTTGCACTGAGCAGGGAAACCAGTTGAGACTGAGATGGCTTATGGTGCAGGGCTGCCACCTCAGTGGACTATCTACCAGGGCAATAGCCGCTAAGATAAACAGGCCCAAATCAACTATCGCATTCGTCCTATGTATGTGGAAGGTCGATGAACATTGTGACAATGGTGAACATTCGTGGCAACCAAAAATTCTGAACAACAAAGATCCGAAAGGTGAAATTGTACAAAACAGGTCACAAGCAATGGCTATCATTACACAGGAGTTTCAAGCAGCAACATATGTATCAGTTTCCATTGAAAAATCGCAAACAGAGGCCCACCAACTCAGATATTTGGAATATTTTATTCCTTACTTTTTTATGTCCACCTTAGTCCCTGGATGTTTTATTATTTGCTTTCTCTGAGCACTATTCAGCCCTGTAAAACTGGCAATATTTGTGAGCCTCACCACTATACTAGGCGAGTCACCTGCCCCTATTTATTTCTGAATTTATGCAACATGCTAAGCGACATATGTGACTTATGCCCTTCTTGAATGCCTTCTAATGGATGGTTTACAGAGCAGTTTATTGAGATAGGGTAGATAACTCAGTGCATGAGTGTTGTATGGGACAGAAAGCAATCACATGTATGTCGATTCCTAAAAACATCATTTCCAGACACATAGAGCTGCAGTAGTAACTTTAGATGAGTTTACAAACTTTTGTTCATTAGCATACATTCACACACTCCTTTAAACACTCCCCTGAAGGAACAACCTATCACATGCATCAGCTGACAATAACACCAAAACACAAAATGGCAGATGTATACAGTGCGACCATTTGGATTTAAATCTTCAGCCAACATGTGTTTTCATCGTACAGTCATGTCAAAAAGTGCTAAGAATTAGGTAGATTGGTTTCGCTTCTGTCACAAATTACGGCAGTTTTCAGCTTATTCAGTAATTGTAACCGGGATGCAGTTTTTTTATTTGCATTAAAACTACCAAAACGAGCTCAAAACACTGCATGAAGCTGTAAAAAGCGTGTAAAGTTTCAAAGTGGGAGTCTGAGGTCTGCCATTACATATTCGTATAGAAACCACAGCTCATTAGGTAGCGTTGGCTAAGTGGTCTTATACAGGCTACCTCACCACGCTACCACTACAAGTTGGGTTCAAATCCTTTGTCTACATCTCAGAAATTTTATTACCCTTTGTTTTACCACTTGTGGTCTAGGATTTGATATTATGATACAAATAACATTTTTATAAAATTATACGTGTATATAAAATACAATAATCAGCATGTTTTCCATTGGCAGATAAATATAAATTTATAGTTCATAGTAGATATTTTATTATGGTCAGTATTGTGCTTGACCCATTCAACGAGGTTTCAAACACTGCATAGATGCAAACTGGCTTTAGCTACTTGTGCCTGCGTCAATGTTTGGTGTAAATGAATGCTTCTTTATCTACGTAGGTATTAAGTATTTGAAACCTCTCAAATACTGTCAGGAGTCGTCATTTTGTACATTTACTGCATTAATGAAATCTACACTTTGACAATTTATTTTTCTGTTTAACCAAGAAGTTAACATGTTCACAACTCCTTTGTCAGTAGAAGTGAAACATAAGATTTAAGCAAGGTACATTTAATATTCCTAGAAAATGAAAGCTAACTGCATCACATGGTTTAAAACACCACATACGGGATTATAAATGGTCACAAAGTTAAGCATGATCCCTAATTATCAGATTGTCATTCTTGTGTCTTTGGCTCACAAGAGAACCAATAGCAACAATAAATAATTTTAATGTTTATTTTGTTTATTGTTTTTTTTATTTTAGTAATTAAAATGGAGACAATAAAGGCTAGGAGAAAGGACAAAAAAAGAACAAACAAGTCACGTCGTTTCGAACCTAGACCTTGCAAGACCATATGCCCACAGCTAACCATCTCGACCAGCTGTCACACATTCTATGTGGCTCATTGGGAAAGCATTCATTTATCACCTTGCTAGTATTATACGAATGAAAAATTGTCTTTTAAGCTTTTCACAGCTTCTTGGTCCTCATTCAGGGCAGTAAGCATTAATGCTGGGTCGTATATTACTGATTAGAAGGTCAGAGCTGTAATAACGGCCTTTGTGCATAAGGGGTCAATGTTTTCACATTAGACTATATTTGTATTTGTATTTATTTCATCCTTTGGAACATAATACATATGTTATAGGACACGTCAGTTCAAGATACAAAGATAAATATAAAAAGTTACATAAGACTAAAAACTGTAACAGATACAGGATCCAACAAAAGTCTAAAATAGAAAAGCAAATAAATATAAACTATATAAAGACCATAGAGAAATGCTATATATAATAAGCGGGTTGCACAGATAAGAATAAATAGGGGCAGCTGACTCACCTGGTGAATGAAGATGCATAGCACAAAACACCTGGAAAATTTCAGTAAAGACCAGAGTGAATTTCTGGTAATGGCCCAATATTTTGGTGAAAAGTTGATGAAACAGACTGTGGAGTAGCAAGCATGAGGTCAAACCCAAAGCGGTGAAGTTTCCATGGCAGATAACAACCAAGAGAACCTCTCTACAGGAAGCAGTCACACACAGTGACTGGTGTCAATAAAATATGTGGAACAAAAATATGACAAAACTGACTAATGCACGCACAGAAATTGGCAGAAATATACATGTCGAATCAGGTTACAGCCAAGTCTAGAGGAAGAATTAAGGAACTGCCAAAAAACAAGATAGATAAGGTAATTTCAGCCTTATAAAGTATATGCTGCTCAGAAATGATTCACTCAATTGACTTGGGGTTTGGTTATTTGGCCAAAATTAAAGGAACAAACATACTCAAGGCTTTATGTTAAGAGGCTAAGTGAACTTTGCTAGTATTGTAAAGGGTTACATTATTTTAGTAAAATAATGAGCACGGACACTTAAACTTGATGTATTTGTCTTAAAGTCCTTTACTAATTATTTAATATGAGCCTAAATTGCACAGATTTCTTAGATCCATAAGTAATTAGCTAGATCCAAAGACTCATAAGTATGTCCTTAAATACTAGTATTTCATTTGAAGGACTCAAAATTCCAGCTTGGGTGTGAAATGTGTTGTGGTAATTGTAAACTTCAATATCAAGGCACATTCTCATTTAAGAAGAACTGAATTAAGTAACTCTTAAAGCAGTGACATGTCTCTCAATGTGAAAACAAATAAAAGAAATCTACACTGAAAGAAATCAATGGGTTAGAGCGACTGGACGGAAACCACGAGATCCGTGGTTCAAATTCCGGCCATGGCATTGAATTTTTCATGTTGACTATCAAAAACCTTAGCCTATATACGGCTAGTGTGAAGAAATTATTAATTTCCATCAATTAACTAAAATAATTAGAGTTAAATGATGAAGCCTGGGACTCAAGTGCTTACGATAGTAAGTTGCCACAAACGGTGTATCTTGGATGAGAGAGCCCCTAGTGGTTTACCAGGGAAATATACGAGTCAAATGGAGTGAGTGAGTGAGTGTGGTGTTTAAGGGCCCGTCGACAACAAGGTCATTTGGGCCCCAAGTCAATACTAAAACCTAAAAGCTATAAACATTTAGCTAAAAAAAGGTAAAATATAATAAAACACTCAACTGTTAAAAGGACATTAAAAACGATCTAAAGCCATACTTTAAAAACTCTAAAAGTAATAAATATAAAATGCAAGTCAGACTCGCTGGTTAAAACCGATTTCGGTAACAAACCGCAGTGCCTTAATCACGGCCACTGGGTCGTCCCCTAAAATTCTTGGCAAGTTAGCTCCCAAGCCTATTGACTGGCGAACGCGGGCGTACTGCGGGCAATCAAGCAGTACGTGCCGTACCGTGAGGCATACTGCACACGGGGCACACACAGGGGCCGGTTCCCCTCTTAATAGATGGCCATGTGTCGCTCGTGTGTGCCCAATTCTCAGCCGGGTGAGTATCACCTCGGCTCGCCGGTTATCCCTGCAGGAAGTTGGCCAGGGTTGTACGCTCTCCTTTATTGCCCGGAGTTGTGTGCCTTCCAAAGCTGTCCAGGATTGCTGCCAAGCAGATAGAAGGTGGCGACGGAAAAAACGTTGCACATCCTGGTACGGCACCGTAGTTGTTAAACTCCGGGGTAAACGGCAAGCTGACTTAGCAGCCGCGTCCGCCTCCTCGTTCCTGGAAATGCCCACATGGCCTGGGATCCAAGTAAAAACAAAATGGTATCCGCGACTGAGCATTTGCGAGATCTGGGCCTGTATTTTTAAAACGAGGGTGTGAGCGGCTGTGTGCTGTTGCAAGGCCTGAAGCGCACTTAGGCAGTCAGTGCAGACGATAAAAGAGCCAGGAGCTAACTTGCAAATAAAAAGGAGCAAATAAAAGATGGCATACAGCTCTGCTGAGAAGACCGAAGTGGAGTCCAGAAGTCTAAATTTATGAGCCTCACCGTTAATGAAGAATGCGCAACCCGTAGCGTTACCTAACTGGGAACCGTCTGTAAAGACCGGAACATAGTTAGGGTAACGGCCCAGTAATTCGGCAAAAAGTTGTTGGAACACCGAATGTGGGGTAGCGAGTCTAGTGTTGCTTGAAAGTGTTAGATCGAACTGCGCACGATTGAGCTGCCATGCAGGATAAGGGCAGATGGACGACCTCTCTACGCGAGGCATTCGGAGCCTATGGGAATGTAGGAGATCCCGAAATCTTATTCCCATGGGGCGTGTCCGAGCACCAGGGCGCATATAACGGTGGACTAAATCTGGACACAGAACTGGTTTAAAACAAGGATGATTGGGATAACTTGCCAACTTCGAGACGTACAAGCAGAGTAACAGCGAGCGACGAATATGGAGTGGAGGTTCGCCTGAGTCTGCATACAGGCAGTCGACTCGACTGGTGCGAAAAGCTCCTGTGGCAAGGCGGATGCCAGTGTGATGCACGGTGTCTAAAAGGCGAAGTTTAGAGGCGGTCGCTGCGCCATAAATAAAACTGCCATAGTCCAGCTTGGACCGAACCAGAGAGCGGTACAGCCTCAGCATTACCGTGCGATCGCCCCCCCCCCCCCCCCAAGTTGCTCCAGATAATACCTTCAGCACCCGAAGAGAACGATCGCAAGAGGCTCGAAGGTGACGAATGTGGTGCTCCCAATTGAGTTGTCGGTCCAAGTAGAGGCCCAAGAACTTCAGGTGTGAGACAAACGGCAGGGGTGTGCCGTTCAAATGAAGATCAGGAGGCGGGTGAATACCTCGTAGGCGGTGAAAGTGGATACACTGCGTCTTCGCAGCTGAAAAACGGAAGCCGGTTTGAAGCGCCCAAGCTGCTAGCTGGGTAATGGTCAGCTGCAGTTGGCGCTCAATGTGATCTATGTTGGCGGACCTATAATAGACTGCGAAGTCGTCAACATAGAGGGATGATGGAATTCCACTTCGAACGGCACTAGTGATGCCGTTAATCGCTACGGCAAAAAGGGTGACGCTCAAAATCGACCCTTGAGGTACACCGTTCTCCTGTATCCGCTCCTGGGATATCGTTTTCCCTATCCGCACACGAAAACGGCGAAGTTTTAAAAAGTTGCATAAAAACTCGGGCAGATGACCACGCATGCCGTAACCATGTAGGTTACGGAGTATGCCGTACCGCCAAGTGGTGTCATAGGCCTTCTCCAGGTCGAGGAACACGCCCACGGTATGTTGCTTCAGTAGAAACGCATCGGAAACATACCCCTCAAGGCGTGTTAGATTATCGACACTTGAGCGATGGCGCCGAAAACCGCATTGCAAGTTGGACAGATGGTTATGTTTTTCGAGCCACCAATTTAACAGAGCGTTTATCATTCGCTCCAACGTCTTACAGATGACACTCGTCAGGCAAATGGGGCGGTAGCTAGATGGTAGCTTGCGGTCCTTTCCGGGTCGAGGGATGGGGATGACAATAACCTCTCGCCAGGAGGAAGGGAAAACCCGCTCATGCCAAATGCGGTTATAGATGTTTAGAAGGAAACATAGCGCCTCAGATGGAAGATGTAGCAGCATCTGTCGGTGTACGTCATCGGGACCTGGAGAGGAATCCTTTGCTAACGCCAGAGAATGGGCGAGCTCGGCTGCGGTAAAGGGTTGGTTGTACGGCTCGGTGCAGTCACTATTAAAATTAAGTGGTACCCGCTCCGCCTTTTCCTTAATAGGAAGGAAGAGAGCGGCATAGCGGGCAGTTTGGCTCGTGGCAGCAAATGTGGTAGCTAGGGCTTCAGCTATGTCCTGCTCGGTGGTGCACATGGATCCGTTGATGGCAAGGCCGGGAATTACCGTCCGGCAATACTTGCCATACATCCGCCGAACAGCTGACCATACTTGTTGGGTAGAGCTGCGCCGGGAAAGCGAAGACACAAATGCTTCCCAAGATTTACGCTTTGCGTTGCGCAGTATAAAGCGTGCCCTAGCGCGAGAACGTTTGAAGGCGACGAAGTTCGCTTCTGTCGGGTGCCGCTGAAAAATGCGCAAAGCATGTTTGCGTGCTTTGACAGCCAAACTACATTCCTCGGACCACCACGGTACAGGAATACGGCATGGTGTAGGTGAGCCTCGAGGAATGCTGGATTCTGCTGCGAGCAGGATCGAGCAAGTAAAATATTCGACCATTTCGTCGATGGTGTCGAAACCATGGTCGATGAGGTGTATGAGGGATTGGAATTTTCCCCACTTAGCTTTGGAAATAATCCAGCGAGGATGTCGAGAAGGTACACATTGGCGGCCAGAAAAATGAATGTTAATGGGGTAATGATCACTGCCGAAGAGGTCGGAAAGTACTGACCACTCAAGTAGTGGTACTAATGACGGACTGCAGAAAGAAAGGTCTAGTACGGAATGTGTACCATAAGCGGATGATAGGAATGTCGGGTCACCAGTATTTAGCAGAAGCAGGTCAGACTTATCGAAGACGTCTACGAGGAGGCATCCACGGGCGTCATCTGTGTCTGATCCCCAGAGTGTGTGCTTGGCATTCAAATCTCCCACAAGGAGTAGTGGTGAGGGGAGCTGAGCCAATAGAGCTAGAAGATCCCGCTCTGTAACTATACTGAGCGGCGGTAGGTACATGTTACAGATGGTAAAACTGATGCTCTCCAGCTGTATCCGGACGGCCACAGCTTGCAATGGTGTGGTGAGAGGAACGTGGGCGGCGGAAATGTTAGGCGCCACTAAGGTAGCAACGCCACCGCTTGCACGCATACCTGCAAGAGAATCGCTTCTAAATGCCGAAAAAGAGTGAAGGTGTAACGAGTGATTGGGATGTAAGTGGGTTTCCTGGAGGCAAATTATTGACGGTGACCGTTGAGAAACTAAATGTTGTAGGTCTTGAGCACGAGCTCGAAAACCATTGACATTCCACTGGATTATTTCCATTTAGAGTAATTTAATGGCCTGTCTTGACTTTTTTCTTGACCTTGGATGACTTGGGGCCCACGATGCGAAAGGCGCTAGCGTCCTGCGACTCTCCAGATGTACGAGAGTCAGAAGAACTCCTTCGGCTCGCTGAGCGAGACCGGGATTTCTTCGAAGGTGTCCGACTGCGTGATCTGTGTGATGGCCGCGATCTGTTTCTTACAAGCACTACTTGGTTAGCAGTACTTGTGGACGGCTTGGGTACTGGTGTCTGTGAGGTAGAGGTGGTGGCGATGGTGGTATTAGTGGTAGTGCTGGTAGTAGTTGTAAGTGTGTCTCGAGACGTGGGAGGAGCCGCTAGAAAGTCGGTCTGTGTGGAGGCGTGAGCAACAGGGACGTGTTGGACGGCAACAGTGGTACCAGGAGTGCGGCGGACGGCTGATGCATAGTTGCTGGTGGTAGCGGGCTTAAGTTGTTCGAAGCGCCGTCGTGCCTCAGGAAATGTGAGGTGTTCCTTGACGCGCAGCTCCTGAATACTCTTTTCGTCCAAGAATCGTGGACACTGTCGCGAGCTCGAAGGGTGATCTCCCCCACAGTTGACGCAGCAGGGTTTTCGGCTGCAGTTCGGGTCCTCGTGAGCCGGAAGGCCACATCGTTCACACAGAGCTGGATGGTTACACGAGCCCTTAGTATGTCCGAAGCGCTGGCACTGAAAACAGCGCATGGGGTTCGGCACATATTGACAGACGCTAGCACGTTCATATCCGCAGTAGATATATTCCGGTAATTTCGTGCCTGAGAAGGTTAGAAAGACAGTGCGGAGGGGGTATTCCTTGCCATCTTGTTTACAGGTTAATCGGTAGGCCTGACAGACCAGCTGATCTGAGAGGCAGCTAACGATTTCCTCATTGGCGAGACCATCCAAGCTGGAGGTGGTGACTACTCCTCTGCAAGTGTTCAGTGACTTGTGTGGGGCTACCCGGATTGGGTAGGAGCCCAACAAATTTGCTTTCTGCAGCTTCTTGGATTGGTCGGCACTGGTACTTTCTAATAATAAGGTCCCGTCTCGGAGGCGCGTCGCATTTTTCAGTGGGCCACTTATCTTGTCCAGTTCTCGCTTTATGTAAAACGGACTCAGATCTTTAAACGTTTTGCCTTCACATGCCAAGGTCATTACTAAGAACGGGTCAATGAAAGAGGGTTTGCGCGGATACATTTTGATTAGGACCCCCATCCGGAACCGTCGGCGTCAGCCTGCCATCCGGGGGTTAAAAAAGAAAGACACCGAATCTTCACGGTCTGTGCCGTCATGGGGACCCCACCCATGACCGATCTCATTTGTACCTCAGAAAAGCTACCCTTCCACATCCACTGCTTGTCCGTATGGGTAAACCGTTCACCACGCACACCCCGGCTTTATGCCCCTACCACAGGAATAACCGCCTGTGGCTCCCCACTTTAGGCCGCGCTGCGTATAAAAGGCACATGCGGATTCAGGGGACTTGTGGTTGATTACACCGGGGTTCCGTCAGCGGTAACACGTCCGGTCCGTGATATTAACCCAACGGCAACACGGCCGTTGGGAGATTATCACAGACCGGGCCCTCAAGGAGCTACGTGGGTGTACTTGACGGTGTGGACGGGCTCCGCACCTAAGGCTACACATAGGGGCAGTGCGAAGGGTCCGCTCAACCTTCACTTTTGAGACCTCCGGAGAGCACACATGTTGGAAGCCGCGCTGAAAACCGTGGGACAGAACCACGGAGATAGGAGAGATCCCTGCTGGTGAGACAGGAGTTATAAACCTAAGACCTTACGTGCTAATAATAATAATAAAAACTAGAAGAGGAAGAATGTGATGCTTACTGACAAGCAGTAGCTCAACGTGGCACAGTTGATGGCGATGAAGGGGATGATTTGAGGGTGAGTGGCTAGGGACCCCGGGATCGCCAATCCCGTACCTACCGTAGTAGGTCCCTGGGGGAAAATACCAGAGCCTCTTCTGCCAGTTTTCGGGGTTACTGATGGGCCTTCTCGGCAGCCGTAGCGGTCCTGGGGTACACCAAGTCCCTACCGTACATCACCCCATCAGTCAGTCCCCTACTTCCTGTTGCCCACCCCTCGGGACGAGGACCGCAGAGGTTGGATTTTGAGGGGCACGAGTCAAATGGAGAATTTAATGTCAGGATGGCATGTTGGCTATGGTAGCTCAATGGGTTAGAGCGACTGGATGGAAACCAGGAGATCCGTGGTTCAAATCCCGGACATGGCATTGAATTTTTCATGTTGACTATCAAAAACCTTAGCCTATATATGGCTAGTGTAGAGAAACGATTAATTTCCATCATAAAAATTAAAAGCAGAAGCATTATTATAGATATTAAAAGCAGAAGCATTATTAACAGTGAAGTATTCTTCTATTTGAGTTTGATTTATGAGTCACTATGTTTACACTCAGACTTCACTTACTTGTTGTATAATTGAAATGTTTTCAAGATCATTCAATCTCATCCTCAGCTGTTTGATGATTAAATGAACCTTCCTCTTCTTCCACTACTACAGAGCTCCGATCACTCTGCCATCTGGTGTTTGGGGCACTAAGTTTTAATACTTCATTTAATGCCGGGATTTCAAAATTTGTAACTTTATCACGGTTTTTGTTTATGAATATTTTTTCCCAAATATCCAATTCTATCGGTGTACTTAAAGATTTTAACAGTTTAATTTTGTGGCCAATGTTGTGGTTTTCTGTCCAAAAATGGTGTGAAAGTGCAGATTTTTCTGTTTGTTTCAACTTAATGTTCCGCTGGTGTTCTTTTTGCCTGGTTAACAAGTTTCTCTTAGTTTTTCCTATGTAGCTTTTTTCACAGTTTTCACAATTAATCTGATAAATTCCTGATTTCAAATTGTTGGGGATTGAATTTTTTAGTGGTTTATTTAGCAGGTTCCTCAGACTGAATTTTTTCATCAATTAACTAAAATAAAAGAAATCTTCCCAATAATGATAGAGACAACTTTAAATGTAATAACACAAGGATACATTTAATTCAGACAAAACAATGACATCCAAAAAAAGGGTAAAAAACACAGAATGGCAAGACGGAATGGAGGTTGTAATCCATTTTAAGCAGAACTTACCAACATGTCTAATAAGTACAAGAAGAGCAGCATGATCATGGGCCGTCTGTTCATAATCTGGATGAGACATGCTTGTATCAGGTGTTGGGCTCGACAAGATCACACTTACAGACGATCTCATTGGGTCTTTCTCATCTGAAAATAAACAGCACATTTTACAAATATAATAATTTGTATATATTTGTTGCTTCATATTTTACGTATTTAGCACATTTTACTTTTCCATTACTCTTAATGTTACAATCAGCCAGTTTACAAACCTCTTATTGAAACAACATGCTATAATACAGCAATAGTTACCACTAGAACACTGTTCTCCTATTACCTTAATGCAAAAGGTTTACTGTGCCTAGCTCTAAAACAAGTTGAAATCCAGGGCAGAGGTTTCAGCCATTAACACTAAAAATACAGGGAAATATTTTATTAAAACAATATTTTAATTTTGATGCTAACATATCAATTATTTCAGAAGGTTTAGATTCATTGTTTGGTCTGATTTTTGCAATTTATGACACTTGAAAAACTGAGCTGGTAAGCAACAAGGATTTACAAGTTTTAAATAAAAGTTTTAAACCTTTTTCACATAAATTTGCTGTTTTCAATAGTTTAATTTATAGATTAATAAATATACCCCTGAATAAAAAGGAATTTAATAAAGAATATAAACATTAATACTGCTTTAATTAATGGTTTTAATAGACTTTGTACATAAAAAATTAAAAAATGTAAATATCAAAAAACTGTTAATGATATTTCTACCTTTAAAAAAATAAAAGATGATTATAATTTTAAAAAATTTACTTGCTAATATCCTTGGATTAATAAACATTTTCAAAAAATGTTTAAAGAGTTTGGAATAACTTTAGTTCCTCAAAATACGAGGGCTGTTCAATTAAGAATGATCATAATTTTTCGCACTAAAATTCTATCTTATTATATTCTGTTAGTTAATGTGAAACAAACACGCCGTAGTAGTTTCATTGTTGGAACTCCTGGTTCCCGCCTGTTCAGACATGTTCAGTATCGCCTACTGCCGCAATGGAGGTAACATGCAGTTAAAGTTGATGTTAGAGGAAGATCCGGAGTTTCTTTCAAACGTAATCACTGCTGATGAAACTTGGCTACATCATTTTGATCCTAAGAGCAAACAGCAAAGCTCAGCGTGGAAATCTCCTTCATCACTAACCCCCAAAAAAGCAAAAGTGGTTGCATCTGCTGGGAAAATTATGGTCATCTCATTCTTTGATATGCATGGAATGGTTTATCAGCATGTTGTACCTGCACACACATCAGTAACTGGACAATACTACAGGGATGTCCTGAAAACAATGCAAGTCCATATCAGGCACAAAAGACCACATTTCCATGAATCAGGCTGGATGCTGCACCACGATAATGCGCAGCTGCATATTGCCAATGTTGTTGCTGAATATCTTGCAAAAATCGAGAAGTGCATCCATCACCCTCCCTATAGTCCGGATTTAGCCCCATGTGACCTTTTCCCTATTCCCTAACTTGAAAAAACGCCTTCGTGGGAAGCATTACCTATCATTAGAAGCAGTGGTGAAGACTGCGGAGGCAATTTTGAAGGATCTCTCAAAAAATGGTTCCAGCAATTCTTTGAAGACTGGCAGTAACGCTGGGACAAGTGTATCGCATTGAGGGGAGACTATTTTGAGAAGGACCATCAAAATTATGAGAATGAGTAAAAGTACGTTGTCAAGTACGTTGTCAAAAAAAATTGTGATCATTCTTTATTGAACAACCCTTGTAAATATAGTATTAAAAATTTACTGCATTTCTCTAAAAAAAAGATAAAATTCCTAATAATAAAAAATCTGGTACTTGTCAATTTAATTGTTTCAATTGTGATAAACTTTATATTGGAAAGACAAAATGTAATTTGGAAACCAGAACGAAAGAACATTTTCCTAACATTAAGTATAAACAGACAGAAATCGGCCGTAGCAGATCATTTTTGGTTATTTAACCACAAAATAAATCCAGAAGTTAAATTATTAAAACAATTAAATGGTACAATAGATTTAATGGTTTGGGAAAAGATATTTATTTTAAAAATTAAACATCACGTATTGAATTTTGAAATACCATTCTGATTTTAATATGATTCTGTTTTTAAATTTGTTTCATGTTCAGATTTTGGTAGTACTAACAAAAACATAGTGACATCTAGCAACTGTAACATTGACAGCAAGGTTGTTTAAGGCTCTGGCTGAAGATGTGAATAAAATTTTCATGAAATCGCAATCCTAATCAATTTATAAGAAAACTTTCATAATTTCTTATAAAATAAGTGAAGTTTTAAGTTACAAATTATTATATTTGTATATATTTGTTCGCTTCACTGTTAATAGCTTCATATTTTATGTATTTAACAAGGATTTGTTATAAAATCTTATTTAAATGGGCAATGTTTAGGAAGTTCCACTACTAGTAATAGACAACAGATTGAAATGGAATGGAGATGTTCAAAAAGTAATAAAAAATTTAATTCAGGTATATATTCTTAAAACAAACAATACAAATAATCGATAAAAACAGTAGTGTTGCGAACCCGATCGTGCTAAGGTGGCTTGGCACACATTAGGTTTCACGTAGATAATGAGCTTGCATAAGCAGATAAACATAGCGCTTGAGATAAAAGACTTACTGAAACAAACAAAATGAGATAAATGGAAATTTCTGGTAATATCTTGATTATTCGGTTTCTTTATTCTTCTGTAAGAGTCTCGAATTATGAATTAGATATAAAAGTGATTGTGACACACCAGCCAGTCAGTCAGTTGTGAAGCAGTTGTTGTAACACGAGAGACAGCTGGAACTGTTATTGTAATGAGAGCTAATGATGTAATCTGCTGTCACTGTTTGTTATTGTCATCGACCTTGGTAGACTGATGGTGCATGTACCGTAATGCTGCTGTAATCTATAAGAGTATTTATACAAAAATAAAGGAGATTTTTTAATTTCTGCAACTCGGCCTTTTAATTCTACGAACGCACAAAGTCACAGTATTAAACAAAATACTATGCATTCATTCACTCTCACTTGAGCTATGGCAAAGTAAATAAAAACATTAGCTTTAAGACTATTTAGGCTGCAATAAAGAGCAATATGTTCAATGGCAGGAATACAGAAGAGAGACACGTGTAGAATGCATTTAAAAAATGAAATATTTTAACATTACCTTTATTATATATATGAATGTATCAAACTTATATTAAAGAAACAAAAATGGTAACATCTACAAACATAACACCAGAACAAAAGATAATTATTTTAGAAACAGAGTTACTGGTATCCTAAATAATAAATACATAGAAAATAGCATCAAAGATTTGTATAACCACCTACCAGCTGAAATCAAACAGATAACAGGAATACAAAACTAAAGGCTATTAAACTTATTTATTACAAAAAGTATTTTACTCTGTGGAAGAATATAAACAGGTTAGGTAGAATATGCTATTTACACTTCTCATCAACTTTTTAAACATGTTTGTATTTATGTATATACAAATTGACGATCCATCCATGTTGGAAATAAACATCAATCAACAGCACTGTCATTATCCTATACCTTTTCTCAAGCAATTAATATCCAAGTTCACAACTTAGTGAAAACAGACCCAACACTACAGAAGAAATATTCGGTGAAGTAAAATCTGTTCGTATTTCTGAAAATATTGAAGACTGTTAGAGTTGCTTTAGCGAATACTGAAAAATATTCATTCTCCAAGACATTCTCTGACACTTCACATGAGCCACTCCAGTGTCCAACAAATACTGACTAAAGATTTCAAAGTTCAATCATACAAGTGCAAATTATGCATAAGTTAAAATCATTAATACTTAAGTAATCATTTTATTTTTTGCAAAAGATCTTTTTAATGAAATCACACTCAATGAAGATGTTATTTTCAACTAATTTAATTTTGAGTCAAACTAATTCTCTGTGCTCCATATATTGCTAGTGTTTACCTAGAACATGTTTCATTAGGACCTTCCTAACATCCTCAGCTAATGTAGACTGTTGAATTTTGATTTGGAGAACAGTCGACATTAGCTGAGAATGTTAGGAAGGTCCTAGCAAAATGCTTTCTAGGCAAATACTAGCAATATATGAAGCATCGAGTATTAGTTTGACTCAAAATTATATTAATTTTGCACTTCACTGTATCATAGTCCTTACCCATCAAGAACATTATTTTCAATTTATGTGATTCAAATATTTTAAAAATATTGTTAATTTGCTCCGGCTGCTTTACAAATAATATTTAGTGAGAATTATCTATAACAAACTCTTATCTAGTAGGCAGAGTCTTAGTTTTATGTCATGTCGTGTCACACTGAAATAATTGCTCTTTTCTTAATTCATGTCCTCCAACGTTAAGTCATACCAGATGATGAATGAAATGGGTGAAATGATTGAAGATCCAAACTTCAAGTTCATCAAGATACCAACAGACACACCTCTATCGCCTCCAAGAAGTTCACCAAATCAACATTCAATAGTCAACTTTAGCTCAAGATGTTAGGAAAGTCCTAGCAAAATGCATTCTAGGTAAACACTAGCATTATAGGAAGTTTGACTCAAAATTATATTAATTTTGTGCTTCATTGTTCCATAGTCCTTACTGATAGGAAGAATGCTTGGTTAGTTTTACATCCTTTAAAGAATTTTATTTGTTTTTGTACAGTGTCTAATTTGTTCTCTCAAATTTATACACAATTTTTATGGCTGTTGAAATACCTTTATCAAAATTTTAAATATTAAGGTTTTTATTTATTAATTCACTTCGTTATTCATTTACTCAACTGTTTTGAAAGGTTTTGATTTACTTATATTATGTTTCCCTATGGATTTATGTTTTAAATCTTACAATTAATATGCGTTTTCTCAAAATTGATTTATTATTGTGTATGGTCCTTTGTATAGAAGTTCTCTGTACCAAAAAATGGTATTGGGAGGCAACAGAGTTGAACTGGCAAGGAAATCTTACCTAGGAGTAAGGCTCAGAGGCACAAGAGATTGGGATGAAGAGAAGAAAAAAGTATTAGTAAAAGGAAAAGAAAACAGATAATTAGAAAATGTGTGAATATACTAGATATGCAAATTCCACTGTAGTGGAAGCAAGGATGTTCTACACAGCAGATATGTAGATGCAATGCACTGGAATTTTTGCAAGATAATCCTGCAACTAATAAGAAGTTCACCAAATGGTGAACTAGGGAGAGTGGGGGCAAAAGGCAAAATGATAGAAAGAGCACTCAAATACTGCTTCAGAATAAAACTATTAAAAGGAAAATGATAAAACAAAGCAAGGCTGTACAAGGGAAAATTGGGAAAAAAGAACATTGGATGAAACAGAAATGGGGAAAACATGGGCAAAAAGAAACAACAAAAGTAAGGGTTTCCAGAAAGAAATTAAAACAAGAGTCAAGAATTTTGAAAATATTAAGGAGCTTCAAAGGGAAAAAGCTATTAATAGAATATAAATATTTAAAAATGGTATGGAGTAGAGAAAAACACATTGAAGTACGCATAAAAGAGCCAAGAATGGGGCATGCACTTACGAGGACAGGTGTAATGAATTTAAGTGAACTAAGAGGAGGAGATTGTGGTAGATTGTCTTCTAATTGGCATTACATTCTGTAATACAATATCAGGTTAGAAGCAAGAGATAATTTAATACTAGAGAAGTGAAAAGATTTTCCAATAAGGTTGTATTTTAACTCAAGATCAAATGAATTTATGAAGCAGAAAAATATCTAGGAAAAAGAAGGCTAAAATGGTTAAAAATGTGTGAGCCAAAGGATAATGAAGTATAAACTTAAGTAGTGGATACATTATACTTTCCCATTATATATACAACAGCACGTTAAATATAAAGGGAAATTAACCCCAAGGTGGAGTGCATATTATGTAAATTGTATGTCAAGTTTAAAGAAGATAAGAAATCATTCATTCAGTATTCTGTTGGTTTGCTAGCTGGTATCTAATGTTAAACAGTTGGCTATGAAGCCATTCACTCTCTTGCAGTAAAGTCTTTTGACGTTATGTTGGTATGTTGACTGACAGATTAGGCAGCAGAGTAGGTGGTTTTCATCCATATCTTCTTTAAGTGTACAGAAAGGATACAGAGAAGATCTCACTATACCAATCCTGAATATATGTTTATTGAGACAGTCATGACCTGTTAAGAGTCTAAAAGTTGTTACAGAGCATTTTCTTGGTAGTGTATTGATTCTAGTCGTCATGCTCTTATATAAAATTTCCCATAGTTTTCCTTTTGTTTGTATTATATTATGTTCTTTAATTTTTTGATTATATGCTGATATAATTATTCTTTTGATAGATTGGTAACTTAGTGGCTCAAATGACTTTTATGTAATTTTACTGTAGAAAGTCATCTGTTTCATTACCATGTATTCTGCAATGTGCTGGTATCCATGGAAGTACTACACTTCTATTTAAAAGATATAACATAAAACAATTATTTAAATTGTTTTATGATTTTACAGCATTCTGCAATATTTAGGTTTTTAGGTGTTATACCAGATGTTATGGATATTATATCTGCTTTACAGTCAGATAATAATACAACTTTTTCAAATTTATTTATATGATATATAAGAGTTTGTAAACTCTGAAGAATTGCCAAAATTTCTCCATCAAAATTTTTAGTATTTAAATTTAATATTTTGTTGAAAGAGAAAAGTGGACATATTGTACCAGCGCCAGTGTCACCTTTATTTGCTAAGCTGTAAACTTGTAACCATTCATTGACAGGATAACTTACTGTCATTTGTTTCAGGAAACATGAAGCGGTTTTAGATTTTGTAACTTCTTCAGCTAAGTATAGATAGTGTTCAATATCAAACAGTTCTACGAGTCAAATGGAGTATTTAATGCCAGGATGGCTCATTGGCCATGGTAGCTCAATGGGTTAGAGCGACTGGATAGAAACCAGGAGTTCCGTGGTTCAAATCCCGGCCATGGCATTGAATTTTTCATGTTGACTATCCATCAGTTCTAAAGGGTTGATACTTGTTTGTAAGTTTTCTTTTAAGTAAGGAAGTTTTAATTTTTGTCCGATTTCTTCGACTTCAGTAAGAAAAAATTGTTTATATGTATTAATACTGGAAGTATCTACATACAGGCATATAATTCTGATATCCTCATTAACATTTTCCTAAAATGGCATATTTAACAACAATTTTCAAACATATGGAAATGTCAACAAAATTTTGCAGCCTTCTTTGCAACTATGTCCTTTTAGGACTAATATGTTCATATTCCAGTAGACAGTAAATCCTTGTTAAAGCTTTCAGAAATTTAGGAGTATAAAGAGAACCAACTTATACTCATACTATTTGTGCTCCAGGAGGAAATAATAGGCTTTCAACAGTGAAAGAATTAATTAAAATTACGCTATGAGTTAACTGAGACACTACTTCACTCAGCACAACTTTTCTTTCAACACGTTTTGCCTCCACTTGAAGGCATTATCAAGAAATTACCAAGTGGCTAGAACTTTGGTTCCAACAACCAACCAACCAGTCAGCCAACTGAAGTTCCAGCCAGTTGATAATTTCATGATAACATCTTCAAGTGGACATGAAACGCACTGAAAGAAAATTTGCGGTGTGTGAGGTACAGAGTATCTCAGTAATTCTCAATAATTTTAATTATTACTTTACTTCTCGGTGTTAATTCCAAGTTACCTTTACAAATTAGTGAAAGAATTATCAAAATCTGATTCTTCTTGTTTGTCTATCTCAAAGACAAATTTTCACTTGGCTACACAGCTTAAGATATCCTAACTGCCTCTGCAGTTGCGAGGTCAGTACTGCTAAGCCCAGAAGCCCCAAATTTTATTTCTGGCTGGGGTTGGGCATTTTTCTTTAACCAGAATAATTTTCTATTCCCACAGAGTCTGTGAGTGGGAATACGAGCGTGTTTGATGTTAACATGATAATCAATATCAAAGAAACCCTACATATAGCAATTAATAACACACCTTGTTTCTTAAGTCAAAGTCCCTAATATAACCAAGTAAATTAAAGGGGGTATTCAAATAAAATAACGAATATAAAAAGAGAACCTTTTTCTAACTCTGCATTTTGTCACCTAGTTGCTAACTATGCAAAATGATGTAATTACCAATCTTAAGGTAATTGCGGTCCTGGTTGCAGCAACATCAAGTGGAATAAATTCAAACTAAAGCTGTTGAAGCTAAAATCAGATATATTGTCTGATTTGAAAAGATTCACTTCAATGTATTGGATGGGATGCCATGAAAGATTCTTTTGAAGGTTATTCTGACCTACATAGGACCAGGAAATTACAATATCAAAGAGCAAATCAAAATCTAGTGGTTATGATTAGAGGAATATACAAAAATGTCAAACCATGCTATAACAATCTCACAAGGGTCACACAAGTCTTTTAGGCTAATGTATGGAGGCCTAGGAGCCTTCAGATCTAATCTAATCTAAACATAAAATATGATTTTGCTAGTATTATGATTCCAATGCCATAATGAAAAACCTAAGCACATTATATAGTATTTGCGGTCAATTTCACTCAGTTCCACTTCCGTTTGTCTACTTTTCCCTAAAACATTTTAGAGAATACTGCATTACATATTAGAGTACCAATAGAACTGTCTATAGTGAACATAATGTTATTCCAGGATTCCTTCTCTTGTTCACTTTTGCACAGAGGTACTATGTTTAATGCAGAGACATAAGTAAGCAAACTCTTATTATGCAATATTGTTGATCGGTTCTGCAACTCTTGATGAGTTAAAATCCAATCTGTTTGTGCTCTCTCGAATGAATGTGAACTAGGCAATCTGTAACTATGTAAATGCTCCAGTCAATAACACTGAGCTATACATCGTATGGTCTGCAGAGTGTATTTGCAAGGACTGATAGATTGACTGGGAGCGATCTGTACATGCTCTGCTTTACCTCAGAGTAAGAAATTCTCAGTGAAATAGGACATGGGGATATTTGGAGGGATAGTAATAGAGTAGAGAAAGGTTTCTGGAAAAGAGTTAAAATGAGGATAGAGGATACAGAATGACCGGATATAAATGGTAGTTTAAATTTCAAAATCTATTTATAAAGAGCTAAAAATGAATTGGGAAAGAGAAAAATATGTTGATATTTTTGACAAAATGACAACAGAAGGCTTTGCATGGGCAGAACAGGAGTGAGAAGGTTCAAAGGCTTAGGAGAGAGAGAAGAACAAGGAAAGTGTATAATGCGTAATACAAAAATAAATAGTTTTTGTCATTTATTGATAGAATATGAGAAAACAAAGAATTGCACAGAGAAAGTACACAAAAAGAATTGGACTATGTTACCTAGTGAAACTTTAGTTAATTTATTGAGCTTTAAATCAAGAAACAATGTATTGGAAATAGGAAAGTACTTAGGTTTAGTGAGAAATAAATGGTTAAGAAAAATTATAAATAAGGATAATCAGGATAATGTAGATTGAGGACCAAAAGTGGTAAATCGGGCCATATAGTTCAAAAAGCATGGTGTTAGAGTATATGGGCCCAAGGAAATGCAGAGTTCTGATTTGATACATAACTTGAGATATGTAGGAGTATATATATATATATATAAGATAAACATTATTAAATTGTAAATATATAAGAATTTGTATTTATAATGAAGTTTAATTAATTTGAAACTTCTGTCTCTTTACCATTCCCGTTCACCATCACTGAAACGTAAGTCATGCTGCAAGCTACACACACCCTCTTAATCCTGTGTTAAATCTACAAATAATAACAGCCTGTGCTTTTACTATTGCTGGAGCACTGCGGCCTTCTGTAGGCTTTAAACAATATAACATGAATGTAATTATATTAAAAGTCTGGCAGCTAAATGTCCATCACCTGAGTTAAGCTGCTGCTTGCTTACTTTCCCAGTATATTACTTATTTATGAAAGAGAATACCGAATGATGACAAAAAAACGATAGAACAACAATCTCAACTATTCCACAAATAAGTAAGTCTGTCAAATTATTACACAGAATAGCCTTCTTTATTTGTTTATTCGTTGGGTCCCTACCGTGAGCAAACGCTAAAGGACATTGGACACATGAACACCCATCAAGGTAATGATTAATAAGACATGAATTAAACACAATTCTTTCTGTAATGCCCATTTCGCTAACCTACATTTCTTGCACTAAGTAGGTACTATAATTATTTATCGACTTACACCATAACCTGCTGTCAGTCTGCGATTAATGCATAGTACGTTGCTTTATGACAGCTCCGACATAATTCCATGTATATGTGATGCTATTTTGCGGAAATTTAAATACACTTGCAGAGTTTAACAGCCATCATACAGTTGTTTTTTGTTTTTTTAGTACAACTTGTCAATTTGCATTCAAAAGTACTCTCAAACTTCCTCCACATTACTCCATAGCATACGGATCAGCTGTACGGTGGCTGTACGGCTGTGCGCACTGAATACCACAAATTAATACAGAACCCAAATTGCACATGTGACAGTTACAACAGTACCAATCTCTATGCCCACTATCAGAGAACAACAAACTTACTGGTATATCAAATAGGATGTTGTCATTTCTGAAGGGTACCAAAACGTTCGCACTTACTGCAGATAACATATTCTGCAATCATGCTTATCATCTAATTATCAAATGAATTATTAATGATGATTTGTAGCTATATTGTGGAACTTCGGAAGAAAGTATGAGTATGCTTGTGTTGCTCTAGGACTTTTTGGGAGGGGGTTGTAATTTACGTCCTTTAACTTTTTGAGTCATATCGGACGATGAATGGAATGGGTGAAATGATGCTCAAATGGACCCAGGATCCATGGAGCTTTAGAGTTACCCAAAATTCGTCTTTTAGGATACGGGAAAATTCTGGAAAAAAACTTTATTCAGGTAACCCATCCTGACCGAGATTCGAATTCGGGACCTCTTGAACGTGAGGCAGACATGCTACCACCACGCTACCGAGGCGAGCGGTCTAGGATTATAAATCGTGTTAAGATACAATATTTTAGAACATTTATTGTAATGTGCTGTTGCCCACCTGAATAGCATAAATGGTAGCGTGCCTTCCTCACGTTCAAGAGGTTCCGAGTTGGTATCTCGGTTAGAATAAGTTATCTGGATAAGGTTTCCTCCGGGGTTTTCCCTTATCCTGTATTCATTTGAGCATCATTTCACCCATTTCATTCATCGTCCGATATGACTTATCGTCGGAGAAATGTGTTGTATACATAACGGACGTATATGTCTTTGTATGTGATATATGTATGGTGGTGGTAAAGTTAATAACACTAATAAATGCATGTATTGAAGTAGTGTAAAGCTGGTTGTTGAATAGTTGCATGTTGGTTTCTGTATGACGTATTGTATGTCCCCGAGCCTGGCTTGAAGTTGGACCAAGAGAACAAAACGATCAAGCAAGCAGACACAACTTAAAGTAACATATTACGAGTAAAACTAGCTTGGAATATTATGGAATTAATAATGAACATATATAAAATAGGAATGCTATAAAGAAATTAGGCTATATTAGTTATTTTAGCATCATTAATATGGTGGAAAATTTTGACGGTGTTAACTTATAATGGACTCAAAGTGTCATCTTGCAAACTTTGCTCACAACACCCAAATCCAATACAACATACAGTAAAAAAATAGTGCAAGGATTAAAACAGTAAATTCTAATGTTATAATGTCTTTTAATAAATGCTCCCACTTTGAAGAAAAAAATCCCAACACCAAATTTGTGTATTCAGTTAGTAATCTCTCCTTGACTGAAAGAAACAGAAGTCATTTGCTGTTAGTTCACAACTCTTTGTGTGACATTTCTGTTTTAAATTGATATGAAAAGTCGCATCCCTTTCCCCGCTTTGAGTTGAAACAAGGTAAACAGCAATAAGCCATTTAATTTAACAATTGACTGAGCTCCACATGAAGCGGACATGAAATACGAATGCTATCAAATGATTGAAGAAACTGCAATTAATATTCATCAGCTAATTTTAAATGGGATGTTCAAAAGGAAATGTTATGTATTGATGCCATTCCACAGTTAAGACTATCAGTGTATCGTACTATAATGGGCGTGAAAGAACGTTTAATTTTGCCCTGCTGCCTCTATAACAGCCTTGGGCTTTTTAAGTGCTCTAAATCTATGATTCAGGACCATCATCTTTACTTCCCTTCAGACGAAAGTCAAGTTACGGACTTTTATGCCAAAAACAGCTATCGTTCTCGGAAGGGTTTGAGACTACGATTTGTGGAACTCGCATGTTCCTCCTAGACAGCTAAGGACTAGTATGAAATCAGGTTACATTATGTGCGGCAATCCATGATTATATGTTATTGTTGCTTTATATTACGCATTATGTGACTAAAAGTGTTTCCTGGTGCGACTGAAACTTATTTTGTTTCTAGTGGTAGTTCAGGAACTGAAACTATTTTCTAGGTGAGTGATTTTTCTTATGCTGTGCTGCTTACGTAAATGGCTTGGCTATTAATTTAAAGGCCAAAACACACAGTTGACATAAAAGAGTAATTTAGTGGCTTAAAATGCAATATTTGTTTTACAGGCATACTGAAATATTCCTTTATTAATATAATTACTGCATGACTTAAAAGCAGCAACAGATGCAAATGTTTTAACAACTGGATTTTTTCTCATTAAAGCACAATTACCATTAAACGAAATGCAGTCCAGATTAAATTTTCTAATGGCAATTGACAATTTAGGCATTTGGTGGAATTATGCAATTGGACTTAGTGGTTTCTCAAAGAGAACTAAAGAGGAGATCGATAGAAGAGACTGAGGATCCCCCATACAAAGTGCTAAACCCTAGACAACTCAAATGGCCACGAAATATTCCAATGGAGAAATGGAGAGGACATCTGCGAAAGTGTTACAAGACAAACAGAGCCTACATATCGCAAACAGGTGGTTCAGATACAACAGTAAAATCAGAACCGATCACAGAGAGGACTGATATTTGCCATCAAAGAAAACAAAAAATAATACAGCAGTGGGTTGATATAAAATCAGCAAATGGAGGACATGAAGGATATATTGAGAAAATGCATGGTGCGCTCTTCAATGTGTAGAAAAAGAATCATCCCAGAATGACGGAAGAAATGTAATTGAAATGCTGTACAAGGGTAGAGAGGACAGTAGCAACCCAATTTCCCATTATAGGGAAATTAGTTTGGAGCGTACTTTAAGAAATACATTAATCAAACTACTATGTGAACGCTTGACAGCAACAATAAAGCTCCGATACCTGAACAACAGTTAGGCTTCAGATTGCGAATATCTATAACGTAGACTATCCAAACTCCACTAAAAGACACAGAGGAAACATTGCTTTCACAGCGGAGGAAGTTACACGCAGTTTCCATGGACTATTCCAAAGACTTGGAATCCGTCGATAGGCAGATGTTAATGAACAAACTGTTGATTACTGGAAACAATAACAATATATGAAAGCGTAGAGCCAGACTGAAAAATTCAATGCCATAGCCTGGATTTGAACCACGGATCTTCTGGTTTCCGTCCAGCCGCTCTAACCATTTGAGCTACTATGGCCAACGTGCCAACATGACATTAAATTCTCCAACTGACTTGTGTTTCTCCCGGTAAACCACTAGGAGTTCTCATAAACAAATGAGACAACTACCTTAATTACGACTTGCTATGCTGTAAATACTTTAAGGTCCGGGCTTTATAGTAAACCACTAGAAGTTCTCATAAACAAATGAGACAACTACCTTAATGGCGACTTACTATAGTACTTTAAGGTCCGGGCTTTATAGCTCGGACCACTATTAGCTACAATTAATGGAAATTACAGTCTGGCTCCACACTTTCATAGTGCGTCCTACACACGGCTAGTGTGAAAGAACAATTAATTTCCAATAGCAATATAACCAGACTAATAAAATATCCACTTAATAGCAATTTTGTCGAGATATTTGATGATAGCACAAGATCCAGACGAATAAAAGGAAATGAGTGTTGTTATATAGGGAAAACCTTTTCACTCAATTTTCTTCACCATTGCCATGACAGATGTTATAAGATCATATACCAGCAAATGTGGAGGTATATATCCATGCCGACAATATGATATTGACATTAGCCAATCTCAAAGATCTTCAGGTAGCCTTCGATGTAGTTGCAAAAGGGGCAGAGGAAAATTCACTATATCTGAACAACACACAAATGGTAAAACAGGGATAGAAAATTGCACCTTACTCAACAGAGACAAACCGCTCGTGTTCACAATATATTTCAATTATCTAAAAATTATGCTTTAGATGTCAGGAAATGTTTTCACAGTACATATCAGAGATAGAGTGAACGCTACGCTAAGAGCGACGAATAACATAAAACACTTTCAGAATATATCGTTAGCGATAACACTATTTAATTTAAAAATCACATCGAGGTGAAATATGGATTAGAACTCATTTTACGCAGTTAAATTATTTTTATTTTGTTTAAGATCCTCCAGCATACGACATAACAGACAATGAATGAAATGGGCAACATGAAGCCCAAATAAGCCCAGGGTTGATAGAGCTTAGAGTTACCCAACATTCATCTTTCAGGATAAAGGGGAACTCCGGGAAAATCTTTTACAGGCAACTCAGTTTGACATAGATTCAATCCAACCAAAGAAAATTCCGTGCTTTATTAATATTGTGACTTTGTGGGTTCGTAGAATTAAAAGTCCAAGTTCCAGAAATACAAATAGTTCTTTATTTCCACCGAATTACAGTTGGTACACTTACAAATCACAGCCGAACATTAAGCCAGCTGATGTCATCCCCGTGGTGTCGTGTGTAGACGAGCGGTAGGCCAGCAAGAACAGTGGCACCTTGACGTCCCAGTCCCGCTGATGGCTGGCCACGACCTTCCTCAGATGTTCTTCTAAGGTCTTGATGTACCTTTCGACCATACCATCCGACTGGGGATATAGAGGAGTTGTGCGGGTCTTGTTAACCCCAAGCCTTTCTAGTGCCTCCTTCAATAGGTTGGACTCAAAATTGGTGATCTGGTTACTGTGTAGCTCAAACGGCAACCCAAATCGGCAGAACACTTGCTCCACGAGGCAGTCTGTGATTGTCTTTGCCTTTTGGTTCGGGATGGCACATACCTCCAGCCACTTGGTGAAGTAGTCCACGACCACCATCAGGTACTTGTTGCCTCGGTCGGATACTGGGAACGGTCCAGCTATGTCAACGGCAATCCGTTCGAATAACGCTCCCACGTTGTACTGCTGCATGTGACCCCGGCTCCTGGTCTGGGGGCCGCGACTCGCTGCGCACACGTGACATTGACGGCACCATCAATCAGCGTCTGCTCGGAGCCTCAGCCAGTATTAGTGCTGCCGTAGTTTGTCAATCGTTCGGTTTGCTCCCAGGTGTCCTCCTGAAGTACCGGCGTGCACTTCCTCCATGACTTCCGGGATCTTACTCTGTGGAAGTACCAACTATTCTCTCTGCGCCTTCCCATCGGGTGATTCCCATACCCGGAACAGTACGCCCTTTGTGGTCTTCAACGAGTCCCATTGGGCCCAGTACGACTTGTAGGTGGCGCTCCTCTGTGCGATGTTCTCCGAGGTTGGTCTTGTCCCTGCTTCCACTTCCCTCAAGAGTGACCCCAAGTCTGCATCCGCCAGCTGCTCCCTCCTCAGGCCTGCGCTATCCCAGCCATCCGCAGGCACTGCCGTAACTACTCAGACTGCTGCGGCACGCTCTTTCTCTTCCACTCTTGTGCACTGAACGCACTCTTCAGGACAGGGTCTACGGGACATAGCGTCTACGTTACCGTGGCACTTCCCTCTGCGATGTTCCGAGGTGAAGTCGTACTCCTGCAGCCTCTGGACCCAACGTGCTGTCTGGCCTTCCAGGTTTTTAAAGCTCAATAGCCAGGTCAGGGCGGAATGGTCAGTCCTCAGGGGGAATGGCTGACCATATATGTACTTGTGGAAGTGCTCCAATGTCTTTACTACCGCCAGTAACTCTCGTCGGGTGACGCAGTAGTTCTTCTCTGCCTTGGATATCGTCTTGCTGTAGTAGGCTATCACCCGCTCATGGCCGTCCTGGATCTGCGATAGGACGCCTCCAATTAAATGGTTGCTGGCGTCGGTGCCCATAATGAAGGTGCCACCTGGTTGTGTAAAGTCCACACATAAGGCCGGTGTTCCTCTGTCAGGCGGGTGAGGGGTTTGGCGATGTTGGTGAACCCCTCTATAAAATGGCGGTAATAACTGCACAGCCCTAGGAAGCTGCGCAATTCTCTCTTATCCTTTGGCCGGGGCCAATCTCTTACAGCCTGTGTCTTCTCCGGGTCTTTGGCCACTCCGGTTGCTGAGACTATGTGGCCCAAGTAGTTCACTTCCTTGCGGAAAAGCTGGCACTTCTTCGCGTTCAGCTTCAGGTTGGTCGCCTGCAGTCGCTGTAGCACCTTGCTCAGGTTCTCCAGATGGTCTTCGAAAGTCTTACCGACGATGATGATGTCGTCCAGGTAAAGCAGGCAGGCGTCATAAGTCAGTCTTTTCATCACTGTCTCCATAAGGCGTTGGAAGGTAACTGCTGTGTTGCAGAGGAGAAAGGGCATAACTGTGAACTTCCAGAGGCCTTGGCCTGTCGAGAACGTGGTCTTCTCCTGGTCTCTTGGGTCTAGAGCTACCTGCCAGTAGCCGAACTTCAGGTCTAGGGTCGAGAACCACTGTGCACCAGCTAGCGTGTCCAGGGTGTCGTCAATCCGGGGTAAAGGGAAACAGTCCTTCCGGGTGACAGCGTTCAGCTTCCAGTAGTCCACGCAGAAGCGTGGCTCGCCGTTATTCTTCGTCACCAAGACTACAGGGGAACACCAAGGACTGTCAGACTCTTCAATCACTCCCCTGGATCTCCTGCCCTCCAGCATGTCTCGTACCGCCCATTGTTTCGCCAGCGGAATGCATCTAGGTGGTTGCCGAATAGGCCGGGCGTCATCGGTGTCAATGCGGTGAAACACTTTGTCCGTCCTGCCGTATTCACTGTCGCCTTGGCATTCTTGCTCCGGCTACCGAGCAGGACGGATGTCTCTGCGAGCAGCAGCCAGGAACCAGGTTAGTGGATAGTGATATTAGTGATATTGGGATTAGTTGGTGGAAATAGTTCGAAATGTGTAGTGTTTAACGCCCGCTTTTGGAAATAGTTCGAGAAAGTAGTTTTGGAATATTGGGAACATTTAAAAAAAGAGGCCAAAAAGGCAATTTCATTTTGGATTGGTATCAAGGTATTAGGATACCCAACGAGATGGCAGGATTTGTCGAATAGTAGTAAGATACCCCCATTCGTCACTTCAAAATAATAGTATAAATTAGGGAATTCTGCTCCAGGATTTATTTCTGTTTTTTGGAGCTGATATAATAGAGGAAGTAAGTTTTTTGTTTGTATAAAGGGGCGCAGGCCAGTGCGTCTCGGAAGGATAATGTTTAAAAGATAAAGAGAGAGGTGTTTTTACACCATCAAAAAATTTGAGAATATCACCTATTATGGAACGTAGAGAATCAAGAAGAGAATATAAAATGGAAGATCAACGCGAGAGCAGTGGTGTTCATTCTTCGTTAGCGGAATTGAATGTTATAATTGGTAAAGAAAAGATTACTGTGGATAAGAATAAGACATTTTTGCTTTAATTGCAAGTTTTCTGAAGGATATTGAATCCATTGATATAGAAAATTGTAAATTGGCAGCAGAAGCAAAGCTGTATAAGGAGTTGTATGAGAAAAGTTTAGCAACAAAGGAAACTGCGACGTCGAATGCACAAGTAATATCAGTACCAGCACCTTCACAGAAGTCATTACAATTTCAGCGAACTGTAAATACAAAGAAACATGCCGTGATTGTTACTTCTACAAGTAATGAGGATGCGAGAGAAGTACAGAAATTTATAACCAAAAACTTAAACCCAGCAGTGGAGAAAATCAAAATATGTAATCTTCGTCCTGCTGGAAAGAACACAGTTATAATAGAGACAGAAACAGAAGAGGATGTGAATAACAGAATATCAAGAAATAATTTGAAAGGACAAGATTTAAAAATCGAGAAACCAAAGAAGCGGAATCCCCTTCTGATTATGTATGATGTAATGTCACCAATGAAGGAAAATGATATCAAAGAAGATGTTTATAAACAGAATTTTGAGTATATCATGGGAAAGGAAGAATTCGAAGGATCTTTTAATTTGATATTTAAAACCGGTAGACGTGATAGGGCAACTGTTCATCATGTGGTGGAAGTGGAGCCCAAATTAATAAAACATATTGGGAAAAGGCAGGTTATAGATAGGTTTCCAGTCAGTAAATGTTAAGGACTTTATATCAGTGGCAACATGTGCCAAGTGTCAAGATTTTGGTAATGTAGTGAAATTCTGTACCAAACAGCAGGTGTATGGCCACTGTGGTGAGGCTAGTCATGATAGAAAAGAATGTTCAAAGAGCAGAGGGCAGTATATATTCCTTGAAACTTGAGGAAGAAACAGTGCGGTGGAAAAAATGAATGTTCAACGGTAGAACAATAAATCGTACTAATTACGATCAATTGATAATTGTGTTCTTAAAGAGGCTAACAAAAACCCAAGAGAAATACTCCCAGTATGATTAAGAAAAACTTAAAGAGAGTTGCAGAGCATAAATTAAAGTAATCGTAAATGAATAAATCGTTATTAGTTGATAAGGGAGTACAAACAGACATTCCATTTGTGAAAAGGGAAAATTCCATTAATTGTAAGGCGCCCGTTGGTGATTTCCTTGATGATCACTATAATACAGCAGATCTTTCACCGGAAACATCAGAAAAACCATCTTTACCACCAAAGCAGAGGATCAACCAATTTTTTGGCGATATGCGAATCATTAAACAGGATCAAAACTTAAAACCATATGTAGATGAAATTATTCCCAAACCTGTATTAAGATTTAAGAAACCAGACAATCCAATAGCTGATTCAACCTATCCTATCAAGATACTAGCTGATTATGATGCTATTATGGATATGACAGAGAAAGGATGTGTTATATCTTTCCAAGGGGGCGCTGAAAAGTCTAATTTTTCATCCCTGTTTCCAGTTAATTTTTATAATGGTATTGAAAACGCAATGCAGTTGAGCAGATTGGTTGAATATAAAATATTATTAGCTGCATTACGGCATTTCATAAGAAAGCTACATGATAAAGGTGAATCCATAATTTTCCTATTGCATGACGCCATTGGCAGAATGGAACTAAAGGTTCATAATGTTACCACAGATCCGCAAGAACTTCTCAGTTTATTAAATACAGTTTTTGAAAGGAGGAATGAAGAGCTGGATTTGGAAGACATTTATAGTCATTTTGTAAAATGTTATGGGAAGATATCAATGGACCCGAGTCAACAATGGGCACATTGTTATGTTCATATTAGACACGATGGTGCTGTAAATGCTAAATCAATCACTCCTAAGAATCCTAAATCCTTTACTCCTATCATACCCAAAAATATTAATACCCGTACCAATATACCATTCAAGAATAAGCAGTATTCCCTCAAAACCAATTCCTTCTAATCATCATCCACAAAGCATGATAATAATGTTTTTAAATCCGTAGTACAAGGTACTGCTTTTGAATCAAAGAAGAAATTTTGTTCATCATCCGAAACCATCAGTAAGAAGAAATATAAGGCTCAATCTTCCAGATCATCAAACCAGTTAAGAAATTCTAACCATATGAATCAAAGTACATCTTCGAGTAAATTAGTTGGAGAAAACATGTCGAATATGATAAAGGAATATTATCACGCAAATGAAGGGCGTTTCGCAGCATATAGCAGATATGATTGACTTTTAATAAATTTCATATATTTCCATGTTGATTGAAGTCCATAATTTTCACAGAAATTTAAAAATTACCCGAGTTAACGCCTAGAGTAGTGATGGCTGTGATACGAAATTTAATAAATGAATCTAATTTTGATATAATTTGCATACAGGAATCTTACACCATAAACAATACCTTAGTATATATTCCTGCAATGGCTAGAGCAATTATTGGAGATCCTAATCCTATGGCTGCAGTAGTAATTACTAATTCTAATCTTCAAGTAGTCAATATAACGCAATTTTTCGATTCACATACCGTCCGTTTAGATATTACACATGAGAATGGGAAGTTTATTTTGGGAAACTATTATTTTCAATATAGTGATAAAATAGATCCCTATCTTAATAAAGTTAAGGTGATGCATAATCACTTTAGGCATGAGGAACTCATACATTTAATGGATTCTAACGCTAAATCAACATGGTGGTTTAATTGTTATAAAGATGATAGAGGTGAAAAAATGGAAGATCTAATCTCAGAGTTAAATATTGAAATAGTTAATCAACCCAACAATCCACCAACCTTTGAAAATCGTCAAGGGGCTTCGTGAAATATAGATCTGACCCTTGGTAACAGTAAAAGTGTTAATAATATCTTTGGATGGAAAGTTGGGCGATATATGACCTTTAGTGACCATAGGCTCATTTATTTTCATTATAATATGGGCAGCAAGTCACAAATGCCTGCCGAAGTTAACTCAGCAAGGAAAAATCTTACTCAAGCAAATTGGATGAAATTAAAGGAGATCTTCAATTCAATTAATGGATTTTATAGTGTGTCTGATATAGGTAGATTAATTAATTCCATAATTTATGTCATTAGAAAATCAGTTCCGCCTTTTGGAAATAAACTTTTCGATAACATATGGAATGAAGCATTGGAAACCTCTAGAAGAAAAATGAGAAAATTGAGAAAGATCTATCAAAGAGCTACGATTGAAGCTCATAGAGTAGATAAATTGAATCGTTATAGAGATGCCAAATTTAAATTTAAATAGCTTCTATTGGATACAAGAAGTAAATCATGGATCAATTTTGTAGAATTTTATCTGGATAAATATATTTGAGGTATACCCTATAAAATTATTATGGAGACGTTTTAAATACACTGGAAAGAGACGATGGGAGAATAACCGCAAATTGGGAAGATACCTCCAAGCTATTGTTAAATATCCTATTGCCCGATGATGATGCGACTATGGATAATCTGCATAATAAGAGTCTAATATTGAATATGAAATTTAATTACAATAACTATAATGTAATATATCCCTTTGATATTTCTGAATTAAAGGAAATGTTTCATAAAATAAAGAAGAAGAAATCTTGTGGCCCAGATAATATCCCAAATAAAGTTTTGATTACCCTCCAGGATACGTTAATACCCCACCTATGCAGCATTTACAATGATTGTTTATGGAGAGGATATTTTCCTGATTGCTGGAAAGTGGCACGAGTTATCATCCTCAAAAAAAGGCCTTGATAAGGATCCCGCCAAACCAAAATCCGATAGACAACTTGTCTGTTAAATTCCATGGGAAAAATATTTGAACACCTAATTAATAAGAGAATTATTGAATTTAGACCTATGATTGGCATGAATAGCACACAGTTTGGATTTCGGAGAGGACGATCTACTGAGGATGCAATAACTGATATTATGGATTGCATAACCAGCTCTGCTCACAAGTATATCATCGCTTTATCAATTGATACATCTGGAGATTTTGATAACTTGTGGTGGCCTTTCTTCTTTAATAGATTAAGAGTGCAAAATTATCCGTTACCATTGTATAAATTGCTTTTGAGTTATTGTGAAAATAGAAGGGTCTATATACAGGGAACGAATCTGAAGATTTGGAAAAATGTTATAAAAGGATGTCTACAAGGATCAGTTTTAGGACCAACATTCTGGGATATAGTTATGGAGACTCTCTTAGAAGTATTTGAAAATGATGATAATGTTTTAAAAATTACCGCATATGCTGATGATGTCTTTTTGATTGCTGGAGAGTCAAGAGCACAATTAGAAATGAGATCAAATTTTTGAACAACCAAATTAGATGAATGGTGCACCGAGTCCAAGTTACATATTGCCCCTCATAAATCAATGTACATGTTGGTGAAAGGAACATTAAAACGAAATCATATTATCAAATACAATAATGAAAATATCAAACGTTGTAGAGATATCAAATATTTGGGTATTATTTCAGATGAAAAGTTAAATTTCAACAAACACACAGAGTTTGTTAGAACGAAGGCCGAAAGAGTTATGCAGAAATTAGCCAGAATTGTTAACTCAAAGTATAAAATATCTTTAAATAATATCGTAACATATCATTACACTATTTTTGGATCAATAATTACATATGCAACAACAATTTGGGCTCAAAAATTAAATAATTCAACTTTAAGAAGGAAATTAAGAAGTACGCAACGAAAACTCTTATTACGTCTTACTGGTGCAGTTTGTACAACTTCCACACTAGCACTTTTGATGGTAACAGGAATCTGGCCCATCGATTTCTTAATTAGATTAAGGGGAGCTATGTTTTGAATGAAGAAACGTGATGGTAATAAAGTGAAAAGGATTATTGGGAAAGTATGTGTTAATAAATCAGATATTAAGAAATATTTATTGGGTGAATGGCAAGACGAGTGGATAAATGCAAAGGTAGGAAGAAGAAGCTATGATTTCTTTCCGTCGGTATCTGAACGATTAAGGATCCAGCATGTCAAACCTACAAAGGGTTTAATACATTTTCTAACAGGACACGTACCTTACGGCACTTACTGGCACAAGATAAATAGGATACATAGCCCCATGTGTAATATATATCAAGTAAGTGATAGTCCGGAACATGTTCTCTTTGAATGTCCTAAATCTGCCGAGCAAATTTCAGAGAAAAGGATTGCATTAAGTGGAATTGATATATGGAATATAATTAGATCTCTAAATCTTTATAATATATTATCTAATCTGGCAAACACTGTAAGTGAATTAGTCTGGAAGTTTCCACTAAATGAAGCCTTAACTAGACAAGATGTTCCAGTTGTTATTGAAGTAAGAAGATCCGAAAGAATTCTTACCAACAGGACCAACAGAAATATTATTACCAAGGATAATATATAAGTTGATAATTTACAATCACTCAACAGAAGCTGAAGGTATTTGTTTTCCTTGGGAAGACGAGACTGGGGAAAGTGAAGAAGAATCAGACCGGCAAGACTACCTGATGAAGCCTATGGGGATTTTAAATTGAGGCTTGATGAATGGCGCATTCTACATTCCTTACTATCCACCAGCTCGGATGAGGAGGAGGAGATTGTGAGCGATCCGGATTCTCAATCAAGGCCTGTATGCATCATGGATGCATACCCATGCATCATAGTTTATTCAACATGTAGTACCAGCTCGGACCAGGAGGAGGATCTTATATAGATGATCCACGTCCTAAACCACAGTCCAGGAATAGCATCGCGTCATTCATCAGTTTTGCGGAGGAGGAGGAGGAGGAGGAGGAGGAGGAGGAGGAGCAGGAGGAGGAGTTTCTACAGGCGGCAGTTCAATGTAGTGAAGTGCTTCAGTGATTTTTTCATTTTCTATAGTTTGATACCGAAATTAAGAATTGCAATGTATAAAGAATCATAATGGATTGCGAAGGAATGTATATTTGTGTGGAACGCGTGCAGGTGCAGTTGAGTTGAATAACAACGGGGTTGAATAGTTGTTTTAACAAAAGAAACGTAAGAAAGTGAACTTAGCAGAGTACTAAAGGGTAGCACTTGACTGTTTAAATAGGCATTCTTCGGACCCTTAATAATGGCATGACAAAATAGCCACAAAGGGAATCTTTGGTTGAATAAAGAGGGCTTCCAGAAAGTGAAAGTCACATATACACCCACGCGCAGCTGTGGACAGCAGTCTTCGGAGTGAGGCCGATTACGGCAGTGTTCTTCTGACTGGGTCGACGGCAGACCAGAAGTGATAAGAGAAGATATTTGTCGGTTCATATAGACGTGAAGAACGAATTAAGTTTTATCGAGTAATAATCATTTCACATATAGTAAATCTAAACAGCTATATTGGTAACCCTTGGTCGGCAACTTCAAGTTTGATGTTCTGATGAAAAGAAATAGTCATTAAACCAGTTTGAAACGTACATTCCAGTGTCATTAAAACTATCCTTCTCATACATATCCACGCATACACCCATTTTATTATTGCTTCAAACTGTCTCCCCAACGTGGAACACTTTGCTCGCCCCATCAAAAATTGTATCAAGTTTTATGGTGAATGGTGTTAAGGGGAGGGTAAACCCTCCCCCTTAAAAGTGGTTTTTGTATTTCTTAAAGGTTCTTGCCCCTCCCTTTTTTGGGGAGGAATATTTCTTCCCCGGTTTAAGCTTATTTTGAAGTAGTTGGTGTGTAAGTGATGATGAAGATTTGGTGATATGTTTTTGTTGTGATGATAATTGGATTTGAAGAATAGGAGGAGAAGGTGGTTTTTGGTGAAATGTTAAAAAAATTTCTTTTTGTTTTAAAAATTTTGTTTTCTTTGTTGATTTATGAATTTAAAGGGATGAAATGTTTGTTTGAGTAGGAGAGATGGCCAACATATAAAGTTTAAATGTTCTTGCTTAGGCTTTCACGGCCGGCGTTAATCCAATAAAATAAAATGTATTTCCCGGGCTTGTGGGCCGTGGTCCAAAGGATGAAACTTCTCCTGACGTTTCGCTCATAACTTCGACGAGCATCTTCAGAGGATGATTCTAGCTGGTACTTCCCACAAGCCCGGGAAACATTTTAGTGTTTGAAAGATTGTGTTTTTTGTGATGTGATGTAGGATTTGAGTGAATTTTTTAATTGGGGGGGTGATGGATTTAAGATATTGTTTCAAGGATTTTGTTGTGGTTTTGTGATTTTTTTAAAGGGTTGATGTGGAAGTTTGAATTGTTAGAGAAAGGTTTTTGATTGTTTGAAGGATTAAAGTGGATGTTTGAAGTAGAAGGAAATGGATTTTTAAGGTTTTTAGGATTTTTGTGGTTTTGTGATGTTTAATGTTTTGAAGTGGATATTTGAAGTAGGAGGAGATGGGTTTTTAAAGTTTGAATAGTATTGTGGTTTATAGATTATATTTTAAAACCTTTAAAGTAGGTGAAATGGATTTTGTTATTAGAAATTAATCTGTTGTTAGAATGAAATGATTTATTTTATTTTGAAATGGTTATATGTTAATTATGGTTTGGTATTTGTTTTATATTTATATTTTTATTAAACTTATTAAGAATAATATTTTTGTATATTTAAAGTTTGTGTTAATATGCGTATTATGTTGTTATGTTGGGGAAGTGTAATTATTATAGATGTTAAGTGTTCATTTAAATGCAAGTAATTGATAATTGGTGAATAAAGTAGTTCATATTCAAGATAATATGAATGTTTTGAGTGTTTATTTGACAAATGATGTTAATAAGATTGTCTAGGTATAAATTTTGTGTATTATTATAATGTTTTTATTTGTTTATATGAATTCTAATGTGTTTTAAGAAGTTTTAAAATCTTTAAGAATTGATTTTGTTTTTAAAGTAAAAGGAGTATTCAAAATATTTGAAATGTTTGAAATTTAAACATTTATTGTTCTTGTATTTATATGTTTTTAGTTAAATTTAAAAAGTTTTTTTTCTTTATAGATTTGGAAGATGTTTTAATGTAATTATATTTAAATGTTATTTACAGAAAATATTCAATGAGCATTTTGTGAATATAGCCAAAAATTTAGCAAGCTCAATAGATAGAGCTTCATTCAATCCACTTAGCAGTATCGCTGCAAATAACATCACCATGTTTTTATATCCGGTCACTGAAGATGAAATAATAACAATAGCAAGAACCCTAAAAAATAAGAACTCGTGTGGCATTGACTAAATCCCCGATTCTCTGATCAAGCAATGTATCCACTGTCTCACAAAACCACTTACTATTATTTGCAATGTCTCACTGGAAACTGGAAGCTTTCCAAATGTGTTTAAGATAGCTAAAGTGAAACCCTTATTCAAGAAGGGGGAAAAAACCAATGTGGAAAATTATAGGCCCATTTCCCTATTATCTGTATTTTCAAAAATCCTGGAGAAAATTACGTAAATAGAATAGTTCCCTTCTTAGAAAAACATAAGATCATATCACAAGCTCAATTTGGCTTCAGAAAGTGATAATCAATTGATAGCGCAATTTTTTCTTTTATAAAATATATCCTGGGAGCAAAAGACAAAAAAGAGCATGTAGCAGGCTTGTTCTTAGATTTAACTAAAGCATTTGATACAGTTGATCATACTATTCTTTTAAAGAAGTTAGATCTTTATGGTGTTAGAGGACTAGCTAATAAATGGTTCGCTTCTTATCTTGAAAATAGGTACAAGATGGTTGAATTAAAATGTGCTTATTCAAATCCTGCTGCTGTATAATCTGGCGTTCCTCAGGGATCCATTTGGGGACCTATCGTATTTCTAATTTATATAAATGATCGTCCATCTTACCTATTACCGATCAACAGTATTCTCTATGCAGACGATACAAACCTTATTTTCAGAAATAATGATGAGAGATCTCTGCAGGAAGAAATCAATTATACCATTACGGAATTGGAGATATGGAGGACTAATAATAAACTTCATATAAATATAAGTAAGACAGTAACTCTTAAATTCAATCAACAATTGGGAGTACCTAATCCTGTTTCAGTCTCAATATTTAATAGATTGGTAGGTGAAAGGCTGCACACCAAGATTTTGGGGATCATCATTGATATGCAGCTCAACTGGTCAGTGCATGTCAACGTTCTAGCCAACAAATTAAGCTATATATGTTATGCTATAACGGTGCTAGCAAAAACATGCAACTTAGATGTCCTGAAAGCAGTTTATTTTGGCTATGTGTACTCAGCATTGAAATAGGGAATTCCCTTTTAGGGATCTTCCAACAACTGCATTAAGGTGTTCAAATTACAAATAAGAATAACAACATTAATAAAACAAGTGAACCAATGTACTCCAAGTAAACCACTTTTTTCAGATCTAAAAATTTTACCCTTACTATGTATTTATTATATCTTAGAAACAGTTTCATTCATACATGAAAATAAAAGCATCCTTAAGCATAACACTGAATATCATGCATACAATACACGAATAGCAACATCTATCCATCTTCATCAACATATATTAACAAAAATTTTGAATTCAGTTTCCCATAAATGTGTTAACTTGTATAATTAAATTCCAGAGACCATCAAAGTTCTGCAGATCAAAGCGATTAAAAATAAAGTTAAAAACTTACTCTTAAAATATATGTTTTACTCAGTTGATGAATTTATGAATACCTAATTTTGATAAACATTTGTACTAAATCACCTGTTTGTTTAGTATTAGAAATTAATAAATAAGTTTTACCTTTGAACTTTTTTGTTTCATGGATCCTGTTTATCTGGAAGATGCACTCTGTCTTAATAAGAAGCCTGACGCCAAATTCCGGGACCAAGATTGCACTCCAGATCATCTATGTTTTTACAATGTATATAGAAATCTCATTTGTATACCTGACTGAGGTTTTTTCCGAGGATTCCCTCAGTCGTTAAAGCAAATGCTGGGTATCTGTATGCTCACCTCGGTGCAACCTTGCAAAATTGTTATTTCTTAAACCTGTTTTAAATACTGTAAATATGATAATATTTGACTTCACTTATTTTGACGAAACCCATATTCTGTATGAATTTTGTTGGTGAATAAAAATTTGAATCTGAATCTGTTATCTGTGACAGAGCCTTTCTCTTAAAACTTCTGTCAATAGGATTGGCCCAACTGCGGAATTTGGGAATGGATAATAATATGTTATGGTTTAATGTGTTAGCAGTGTTTTAGTTTGAGGTCCTTATATTTAAAGTATTTAAGGAATAGTTAAAGGTATTGGGAGTTTCAAAACTACTTACCCGAAGTAAAGAAAATGTCATTTTTCCTTTCACCGTTGGGTAATGAAATTCAAGATCCATTTTTCGGGTGAGTTGATGGCCATTTAAAAGTTGATATATAGAACAAAGCTGTACTGTAGTATACAGTGACTCCAAAAATATTGCTGTGAGCATATATTTCCGGTTGGAAGGTATAAAATAAAGATTAAACACAACACTAAGCACAGACAATTGTAATGTTTGAATGTATACACTTATGTAAACTACAGAATACACAAACTTTCTTCACTTCTAAATAGTAAACTGAAATGAAAACGTAAGATCTGAAGCTTTCCAGGCGACGAAGATATGCTAGATGTTATCGGGTTTCAAGCCATTTTTACTGATGAATAGCCATCAACGTTTCTGCAACGCACATCTCTCGAAACGTCAATGGCAATTCATCAGTACTCATCGTCTGAAGCCCGAAAACATCTAGAATGTGAAATGAAAACGCTTTGTTTCCAAGCTCGGCAAATGAATATTGGTCTGTGTGTAAGAAAAAAAGTAAATAGGCACTTTTTCTCTTGAAAACTTCCAACTTATTTCCTTGGTATTGATTTCACTATCGACTGTGTTTCTGCAGAAAATTGATTCCATTCAATTAGTGCAGCCCTTTTCAAATCATTCCTGTTGGGTATTTATGGTTTTTATATATTTTGTTCCAGTTTTTGCACAACTTCTCTATTAGATTTATATCTGGAGATTGAGATGTCTGCATCCAACATGGAGTGTTGTACAACGACCACAGTGTGTTATTTAATGCTGTGTCGTCCTGCATGAAAATGTGATTTCTAGGAAGGTTCATTTTCTCCACACATGCTTTGATCCATTGTACCACCAACAAAACATAAATCTCCTACATCATCACTTGTACAACCCCATTTTTTACACCAGCTGTGCGGTTCCTCTCATTTAGCTCCGTATTCCTTTTTCGTCACACTGTCACTCACCCTTTTGATTTGAAAATACAAAATTGACTCGATGGAAACATTTTTCCGAAACGCATATGTATCATGTGCATGACCAATTTTGTAAAGAATCTTTCTGATAGTTTGTGATGACATTTTTATTCCCATTTCTGTTTCAACTTCTGCTGCTATCTTTGGAGCACTAAGTTATGGATTTCTGGTTACTTTTCTAACTGTAACTCTAGTCTTCTCCAGATAATTTTGAAGGACAGCCATTTCTTGCTACATTTTTCAATGTTTATGTTCTTAAATCTGTACACAGTGCTTTTAATAGTAATAGGTCTTAAAACGGTTTGACTTACCTGTTTGAAATATTTTCCATTTTTAAATGTACTACTGTTTTCCTTTCTTCAGTCATTTCCTTCAGTTTCGTGGAAATACTGTTGTGCAAGGCACAAACATACTGTTACAAACAACAGTACCACACTCGTTCCACAGTCATATAGCACATGTTTAAAAACAGGACCAACACTTATCAGAAAAGCATATGAATTAGCTTTATGTTTACACCATTAAAATATCATGCCATATTTATCTTTGTTGGTCATATGAAGTAGAGCTTGGATTTATTTGCAGTATAAAGTATGAATATATGCACGCATATATGCACTAAAAATCTGCTAAATATGTTCTAAAAACTTTATAATATTCATTTAAAATAAAGTACATTATTTCACCTTTCTCACATTTATTAATCTTAATCACATACTAATCACAGGCACTAATTAATTTTTATTAGCCTCTATTTCAGTCTATTTTAGAAGTAGTCATGTTGTTGCAATAAACTTTTTTTTTTTTTTTTGCGGGTCAGTGGTATAAAAATAATTTGGGTTTATTTTAGTTAAATATGACCAACAATCACTAACTTGAAAATTGCATTGATTTTTAAAATATTCTGGATATACAAAAATAAAACTAATTGTTTTAACACACTTGTACAGTATTATATTTCCATCAATCCATCATTCAGTTTACATTAAATCAAATAGGTTTACTGCTCTTCTCCTTTGGCATTGTAATATTCCCTTTCCTGTTGCTCACACTTCAGAAATAACAATTAGCAGCTCATTAGTAAAAGTTTAAAAGTTAAGTAAAAATGACACTTTTTAATTCTTAGAGATATTGTTGTTATGGCAGACAGCTTTGTTTGCAATATTAATACAAACCATATCAAGTTTTATTATGCAACGGTGGCACCAAAGATTTACCACATGATTGTTGAATGCTATTTAGCTTAAGTTAAATGTAAATGTATTTATTCACTATTTGGTATTCACAATGATTTACAATAGCTTCATCAATGAAAGAAAAAAGAATTTATAACTATACATTATTACATTAAATTACTTACACATATTTACATATCACATTTATTTGTTGCATAGAATTCTTGTACAGAGTATAAAGGATGTTTTATGAGCATTTGTATAGTCATTGAGCAGCATATTTTTATTTTATATCAGGAAGTTGTCATTGTTGATAGCTATGTTCTCATTTTTTGGCAGTGTTTTATGGGTTTAGAAACATGGTGCCTAAGTCCTACACAAGTAGAGCAGTAAAAGAGGAATTTTCTCATAGCCGTTTCTTCTTAAAGTATTAGGGTGAAATATTTATACAAATTAATGCTGAAAAAGTAAAATATATGCATAAATATGCATTTACTCCTTAAATATGCCAACCTAACTGTCAAGAAATAAAACTGCAAATCTGCAAAAATCTGAGCTCAATTGTGAATGACACTATAATGGAATATTTATGTTGTATGGAATATAACAGTTAGTTGGTCATCAGTAATGCTTTCGGACCAACACTTTTTGGAATCACTGCATGTTTTTTGTAATCTTAGTAATTTATATACTACATTAAAGGTAAACTTAGTTGAAATTAACATGATTTTTAATTTCAATTAGGACAAATAGAAAAAAGTGAGCTAATGCATTGGAAGTGACAGTTTATGGAGCAAGCCTTTCAATTGTTCTTTATACATTTGTGATTGTAAAAGGGATTTTAGGGATTATTGCTAGAATTAGGTAAAAAGTTCAGTTATAATGTGCATAGTCCTGAGACTTCCAAACAATTTATGGTCAAAGCAGTCCATATAAACTCAGATTTATTTTGTATCTGCCATGTATTTGCTAACTTAAGTATTTCTCATATACTGTAACTCTGACTATTTTAAGTTGAAAGAAATTTACATGCATCAAGAAATATCTTGGTGTAAGTGTGGATCCAGTGATTTTTATGTGGCCCAGTCAATTGTAGTTCTTCAGACCCTTCTTTCCATTATATCTCAAAAAAATATCTGAACCCACTTGTGATATTTCATCTTAAAAGAAGGCAAATATAATCTAAACAAAAAGAGAAAATACTTTATATTCTCTAAATCTTCAGAAATACATAAATTCATTTGAAATAAAAGGAATGAAAGCTAAGTCCAGATGTACGTACTGAGCGTGCGCCGATGGTAGCAGTCAAGTTATGTCCCTTCCAATATTGTTCCCACAATCACCCTGCACTTCTTAGCTAATGTTAAAAAAGTGAATACTCTATAATAATTAAATGAAATGATGGTTTACAGTTGGTCAGTTGTTAAGCCATTGTATTTTCTCTGTCGATGAGAATTATGCTGGCAAACTCCACATGCTTCCCAATTAAAGCAAAATGGGTGGTTCCAGCTTTGCAACTATCTAGTTATATTGTCATCTGAAATTGGTTGGTGACAGGATCAATCATCCTGAATATTAAGTTGCAGCTGCATGATACCTGCTTTCCGATTTTCTATTCCTTGAATTGAACAAGATGGCCAGCACTGCTTACTTTGACCTTGTTTATTGTAAGCTGAAGGTAAGCACACCTGAAAATAGCTTAATGTTGTTCTGTGGCTTATGCTTTTGTGTTATGATTATAGTCATGGGATAACAGTTTGCTTATATGAAAACGATTAGGCATAACAGAGAATAACTAGAAGCACTTGGAGAGGTGGCAACCTTAAAATCTCAAACCAAGTGCCCTTTTCCATGGACTCTGAGATCAATTGGTGCCCTCGTCTACATGAAAGAGGCACAATATGCAATTGCATATACTAATGAGGTGAAGGACATGACACCCCCAATTGATTTATATGCGTTCTTAATAAACTTTTATTACAGAGGAACTGCAAACATTGTTCATGAACTTCACACCAGGGTGTGAACTCAATAATAATGTAGCAGTGAAACACAACATAGACCTGCAAAATTTATTTAATGATAGGGATGAAAGAAGATTACGTAGAAAATGAAGCTAGCTACAGTGAAGCAATAAATATTACATAAATATAAATATTTGTGTAATTAAAGAAGATATTTATTTTCATAATCAAAAGTATATGTAATTTGCTTCTAACAGTGGCACATGTGGTGAACACTACAGTTGCAAAACATATCTGGGTCGTTGGTGAAGAGTTTGACACCAAATAAATCTGCAGGTATTGAGGTTACCTGCACTGCTATTCTTGGCAACTTTGGCGGGTTCTGTCAGCACTTGTTTCAGCTGGTTCAATAATTGGAAAATATTTTTTTTAGGATGTAAAGGAAAGAATATCCTCTTTGTACTTAAATAATTAAAATTAGGTGGCTGCTGCTCTTAGCACTGGCTAACTTTTTTTTAATTTTCTGCTCTCTTTTAAAACAAGTAGGAACTAGAAATTTCACTTGTTTTCTCAGAATTTTGTGTAGAATATCTTTCCCTCTCTCTCACTATCCTAGAGCATATGGGTCTCCTTTGTGCTAGACATAAGGGAGCCCAAACTGAATATTCCAAACATTTATAATAATGCAGTTGTTAAAATCAGATAAGGAATGAGCATATTTGCATATTATATACATTTTAAATGTGTATATAGTTTTTTTTAAATGTATATATAGCTTATGAATTACATATTTTCCCAATCCAATGGAACTGCCAGTGTCTTATCCTTATGTAAACAATGTGTTATTAGCACAAAGTGAATCGAGAAGATATTGACACATTGCTTCATTCACACTGTTTATTCACAGAATAACTGTATCGAATATCAGCTGATGATAGGAGCAAGAGCTCTTGAAACATGTCCTGTGAATGAACAGTGTGAGTGAAGCAATGTGTCAATATCTTCTCGATTCACTTTGTGCTAATTTATGCTTCACTGTCCCTACGGTTCTTTCAAGTTTGTACTTTGAATGTGTTATTATCACTGTCTTCATCATCTTGAGTCTTGCAAATTTATGATAGCAGGCTCTAAACTCTATTTCTTTAGTGGTATTTCTTTCCAAAAGTATTCTTATAGTTTTTCTGCATGTCTCAAGCAGTCTTCCTGGTCTTTTTGTGTTACTTTGTCAATTTCTTTGTAAATAAGTGGTTCATCATTAACTTTAAAAGTGTTTCGAGATTTAACTGTATTGGAACACCACAGTGAAGCTAAATAATTATTAATTTTTAGATGAGTCGTATTTATTACACATCTGCTTCACTTTCGTACCTATTTTGAGGACATGTTTTGCAAATAATCGTTTGCATCTTCAGCTCTTATGCGACTAACACACACACACACACACACACACACACACACACACACACACACACACACACACACACACACACACACACACACACACACACACACACACACACACACACACACGCGCACGCACGCACCACTGGGTCAAGCTTTAGTCGTATAAGAGCCGAAGATGCAAACGATGATTTGCGAAACATGTCCTCAAAATAGGTACGAAAGTGAAGCAGATGTTTAATAAATACGACTCATCTAAAAATTAATAATTTAAAAGTGTTATTTCTGTTTTCAACCCTCTATTTAATTTGAACCCACACTAACTGAATTGGATTATATTGGTAATGGTTAGGGGTCAGACAGTTTATCTCTTGTCCCTTTTCATTTGCAAGTTGATCCAGCTGGTGCACTGTTTCCTAATTTTTAAATGGAAGAATAACAGATGCAAACAAGAAACTACTCTTTCCCCAATCAGCAATGAAACTTCATTCAGAAAATTTACATATCATCCCAGAGCTACACACCTTTTCCAAAAAGCCTTCAAAGAGCACAATATTACTTTGGCCCCACAGAACAAATTTAGCATACAACACCTTTTTAAATCACATAATACAAAGGAGATACCTACAGACAAAAAATCAGGTGTGTACCGGATAAACTGCAAAGGCTGTGACAACTTTCACATTGAAAAAACAAACAGGAACTTGAACATTAAGCTTAAAGAGCCTTTTAGGAACATCAGGAACAAAGAAATAGATAAATCGGCGGTAGCGTACCATTTTTGGAAGGAGAATCATGATATAGAACGAGAAATCCACTTATGAAAAAGTGTCCAAGGTCCAGCTGCATTAACCACATGGGAAAAAGTCTTCATAAAGAAATATGAAAGAAAATTGTTTAAAATCGACACTACCTTTGAAGAAAACCCAGACTTCAAGTTCATCAAGATACCGACAGAGATGCAGCTGTTGCCTCCAATGAGTTCACCAAACCAATGCCCATTAGTCGACAACAGCTAATGATGTTAGGAAGATCCTAACGAAACGCGTTCTAGGTAAATACTAGCAATATGCGGAGCATTGAGTATTAGTTCGACTCAAAATTATATTAGGAAGTGAACTGTTTGCTGTCTCTCAAATATAACAAACTCCTTGGCTTGTCCAAAGTAATTCTTTTAGCACATCATGTCAGTAGTTACATTTCAGTCCTGAATAATTACAAATACATACACACATACAGCTGCCAATATACTTCGTGACCATTATTGCGGCACTTTTCACTGGCATATTTTAGCATCGAGTTCCGCATTACCATAACCTTACTCTTGCCGGTTTTTTTCCTGGATCTGGTATTATATTTTACTTTTGACCCTCTACAGGTCCCCACTTCCTCAGAGTCATCGTTTTCTTCGTTGTTTAGGACTTGAAATTTATTTGACGTAGGTATGGCAACAATAAATTCATGTTCCGTAGTCTTGTGTGTCGCCTTCTTTTAATTGCTTAATTTCTTTCTTCAAATGACTGTTTTCAGTTTCTAACATCTTTATTACTTCTTCAGCCCGTTTTAAATCCTTATTAAGCATATCTATAATAATATGCAAAAATGATATGGTCTCGATTTCCTGCATTTCCCAGCTTTCAGCCACATGGTCTTGTAGATTTGTTTTGTGCCTTTCCATTTTATCCAAGGTTTTCCTTTTAATTCCCGTGATTTCCATTTCTTTGGTAAAGTCATCCATTCTTCCTTCACTCATTTTATTCACAATTTCTCTATGTAATTCACATTTTTCATGAGCTCTACTTCTCGTTACAATGCTACTCGTCACCATCTTACCAACTCTTAGTGGTTTACCAGGAAAAACATGAGTCAGTTGAAGAATTTAATGTCATATTGACACGTTGGCCATGGTAGCTCAAGGGTTAAGTGCAACTGGATGGAGACCAGAAGATCCATGGTTCAAATCTTGTCTATGGCACTGGATGTTTCGGTCTGATTACCTTTCCATGTTTCATCCTACACATGGTTAGTGTGAAAGTACAATTAATTTTCACTACATAAAAATGTTACTCTTCTTTCCATTACATCCTGCAAAAATTATTTCTAACTTCTGAACTCATTTGAGGAGCATTTTTTCAAAACTTGATAGATGCAAAATTTTGCAAAATTGAGTTATATATAGTATCAGCATAATTTTCACCTTCTGCATCGTTTTGTGAAGTTAGATTTTGCAAAATTTGATTCATGTCCTTTGTAGAAATTAGGGAATATTAGCAGGATTTTTTTTTTTTTCCCTCAAAACTCGAAATATGCAATTTTATGATTTTATGATCCAGCATGTAGCAACCTCAATTCCAAGAAACACATGTTGGCATTGACTGCCATCTCACTATTGTGATTCTTGGAATTCTCAATCATTGCTGCAAGCTTTGTACACTGCTTCCTTCCAAGGAATCACAGGGGTGTCAAAAGATAGATTATCTCTCCTGGCTTGAAAATTTCACTGATATGGGAATGCGCCAAAGGAAACCAGGGGAGGTGACAGAACAGGAATATTACAGAAGGGCATTTTTGCTGCTATAAAGCAAGACATAAAGAAGTACAGATGTGGAGAAAGCCATTTTGGAAGAGCAAAATCAAGGAGAGGATATTTAACTCCAGAACTTAATATCAGAAAAATGTAGACCAACTTGTGCAACGAAAGAAGATTAAGAAATCTACCAGTCTGCTCATTTTCAAAATATAAATACATATTTTACAACTTCAGTCTTTCATTCCATACACCTCACACTGACACATGCTCAACCTGCAAAATGGGACTAATGAAGATTAAGACAGAGGCAGATGTGGAAAAGAAAAACAAACTAAGAACCATGCACATATTGCACAAGCTGCGTTCAAAAAGGCTTTATCAGCTATTGAAAGAGGAAAACGCTGAGGCAATCACTATTTGTTTTGATATGCAGCAGAATCAACCACTGCCTGAACTGTGTGTTAGCGAGGTATCCCAGGCAGGTATGGCTGTATAATCTATGCATAATGATTCCATCTAAAACCCAGAACAAAGATGATATTTCCTTTTATACATGTTGAAAACTGAATCTGCTAAAGGCTGCAAATAGGTTGCCTCAGCTTTGCACCACTTCTTGTTGGAACTGGAAGAAAGGATGTCCAGCAACACTCCTTCTACCATTTGTTTATTATCAGACTCCTGCTCTAGTCAGAACAGGAATTGTGTGATGATGTTCATGCTTATTGCTCTCCTGGAGAAGAGTAAAAAAATTTTCCCACATTTCACATGTCTACCCAATACATGGGCACAGCTATATGCCTCCTGATAGAGTTTTTGGCAAGAAAAAAAGAGGTCCTCATGAGTACCATCAGATATTACAAAATCACGGCTCTGTGAAAGTGTTGTTCAAAGACTGGAAAATTAAGGACTTGAAAGAAAGTGCAAAACAAGCACTGAAGTCAAAGCTTCCTTTCAAAATGAATACTCAGCAAATCATAACATATTCCAAGCAATCAAGGGAAGATCATAAGGTATGTTTAGAAGTTCAAAATACATATTCTGCTTTGCCTGTGGAGGTGGATGTGATGAAACTGCAGAGCAAGTCCTGCAGCGAATTCCTGCTTTGATCTCAAAATGTTCCCAGAATTAATAGAGTGAGCAAAGAAAAGAAAAAGGATCTTCAAAGTCTAATTTTTTTGAAATTCCAGAAACTACTAAAGAATTTTATAAAATGTACAAGAAGATACTAATAAATGTTAAAGCTTACATATTCATATTGTTTGAAATTTCTTTGTATGCATTCAATATGTTATATAAATAAAACAAAATATTATATCGTTATTGTGAATGTAGCAGTACTTAGTTTCTAAGTTTATACCTAATAAAATAATCCTTATAAACATTAATATGTTGGTTGTATAGTACATTATGTATTATGAAAAGGTGAAAATAAATACATAAATAAAAAGTAACAAAAACAATAAATGACAAAAATAACAAAACTTCATGTGTGAATTTCTCGCTCATGCAAAAAAGTTTATCAGCATCTGTTGGCTTTTGAAAAAAACTCTGTATTTTCAAACCTCAAATTTGCACTAATTAAACTATTCTATTTGTTTCTTTTCACATTAAGTGAGACAGTTTCAGGAGGGAAATTTGAATGACTAATATATTTGCTGTGCTAACCAATTAGTATCGCCAATAAATACAAAAAAAAAAAAAAAGTTTTTCTCAGAAATGCATTTTGTGCAACTATCGAGTTTTGAAAAAACACTCCTAGTTTCCAATGTTGCAACCTATAAAAAATCACAAATATCAGCAAAACAAATAAAACACTAAGTGTTCTCTTAACCTTAAAAAACACATCAATTCATATAAAAATTATTTGTGGTTGGTTTATTGACACTCGTCACTTACTTTTTCATATATTTATGAGAGACTAGTTTCAAAGGCCCTAGCCTCCATTTTCAATCTCTTCCCAACTGGCATTTGTTGTTATCTGCTCTCTCTGGTGGTGGAACTATGAACTTTTTTGTCAAATTATCTGCTGGCGGGATTTCAAAGTTCATTACGCGATCCTTATTTTTCCATTGACAACATGGGAGAACATATTCATCTGGAAAAATAAGGATCGCGTAATGAACTTTGAAATCCCGCCAGCAGATAATTTGACAAAAAAGTTCATAGTTCCACCACCAGAGAGAGCAGATAACAACAAATGCCAGTTGGGAAGAGATTGAAAATGGAGGCTAGGGCCTTTGAAACTAGTCTCTCATAAATATATGAAAAAGTAAGTGACGAGTGTCAATAAACCAACCACAAATAATTTTTATATTAATTTTGATGTCACTGTTACTAAATTCCTTCATACACACATCAATTCATGTGAAATAAAACAAAATTTAGGCCAAATGTGCTTATTGCACATGCTCGATGTTGGTGGCAAACAGGTGATGTTGCTCCCACAGTCACCCTGCTCTTTGTTGCCAAGGTTAACAAAGTCTTCTTTTGTAATTTAAGTCCTCCAATGTTAAGTCATCGGACGATGAATGGAATGGGTGAAATAATGCTCAAATGAGCCCAGGGTCCATAGAGCTTAGAGTTACCTGACATTCATCCTTCAGGATAAGGGAAAACTCTGGAAAAAACCTTATCCAGGTAACTCACCCTGACTGAGATTAGAACTCGGGACCTCTTGAACATGAGGCAGACACGGTACCACGACATTACCAAGGCGGGTAATATTAACAAAGTTAGTAAACCTATTAATAAATGAACTAGTGAAAGTTTTCACTGAACCAAAGTATACTTGAACAGTTATCTAAACTAAACTAAGTTTTAACCAAACCGTAGGTAAATCTCCCTTGTATCCTCAATCAGCTCTTGAAATGGATTGGCACTACAGGTACTCTGCTAAATGTATGTCCATTGGATTGTGTTAAACTGCCTAGAGAGGTGATGACAGAGAGATCACATGCATGAGTCAATGTTGTTGGTGTGGACATTTGTTCTTGGTTAAACAAAATGCATGCTGTGATGTAGTTAGGTGCTCTGCAAAGCCCCTAGCCATTAAACTGTTATATCCAGTGGCAAAGTCAACATGCCCCTCAAAGCAAAGAGGGTAGACAAACTGTTATCCATAATTCGTTATTGACCACATTGATTAGCCTGAGGATCCAGTTTCTACCCACTTGTGGCCACAATGATACTTCCTCCTTCCACTTTTACATTCGTTAATCTAAATGATATGGCCAGCACTGCCTATTTTGTGCCACTGAGGATAAGAACACCTCCTGACCACAGTCAAACCAATCAGCTTATGCTTCGGTCTCCAATGGAACAATGATTAACAGTTTGTTTTTGAGAGAATGCATGGGTATACCTGAGTGTAATCAGGTGGTAACTAGGATTTTTGGGCCAAGTATCCTTTGCCATTGACTTTGAGATGTGTTTGTGCCCTTACCTACACAAAAATATTTTGTATCTCCATTTCCTAACAGGAAGAATAGCGGCATCACATTCTTGACATAACATGCGTTCTTAGTAAACTTTTGTCACATAGGAACGCCATGCATTGTTCCTTATTGTGACACAGTGGTGCAAGATCAACAATATTAATGAATCTAGCCATACCAGTGAACACAACTTACACTTAGGTAGTTTACTGAATGTGGGGGGACAGAACAGTAAATGGTATAAAGTAGCTTTTTGACTCATTTGCTATTTTAATACCTTCTGGACATTTGTGCTGAGGTTGGTAGTGAAGTACTATCGAGGTTTCTTGCACTGTCATTCATGGTAATTTTGGTCACTTCTGTCAGCACTTGTTTCAGTGATCTAATTTTGGGCTTGGAAAAAATTTCTGCAGGAGTAATGGGATATCCAAAAATGGTCATTCTTTAAAATTCTTTGAAACTTATCAGTTTATTATTAACATTTATTGTGTCATCAGGCCATTTCTCAGATATTTACTGTATTGGTTGGAGTTTTTTAGTAACTCTGTCAGTTTTTGAACTATTAGCTATTCAGCAGCTTTGTGTAATATTGTGGAATGAGTAATCTGCATATAAATATTGGACTACCACTTTGTTTTCTGCACCCCCTTTCTACCTACAATAGAATCTGTTATCTACTTTTGGAAGCATCTACCTTGATAATATGATGTGGGTGAAAATAAGCTTTTTCAATAATTATTTGTAGAAGCTGTATCAAAATAAATTATAGTAGATATGTAAATGTAACACAACATTTTTATTAAATTAGCTTCCACAAGGCTCTGTCTTAATTTATTTCTGTCACTATTTAGATAAGGTGCATACTGTTTTTAAAATTCCCAGCATAAACACTTAAAATACAAAATTGCTTATGTTTTGTCACTTCCTAAGGCAGCTGTGTAATACATTTTCTTTAAGGTACAATTTATTTTGTAATTGTTGGATTCTTTGTACTGATTGCATCTATGAGCCCTTGTCTGAACTTCAGTTCCATGAAAATAGCACTTATTATCTATTGTAGCTAAGTTTCAGAAGTGTTACAATATTAGTTTAACCCATTAACATTCAACTTCCCCTTTAAAAAAATGAAAAATGTATAATGTATTAGTTCAGCATTCAGAATGTCAGCATATATTTTGTTTGCCTTTCTGTTCACCCAGTCTAGAAATAGATCACTTGACTTTCAGCTCATTCTCAGCATTAGAATTGCTTACAGCTGCAGATTCTTTGTGTGATGCAGTAATAGAAACTTTATCAACATTTGATGGTATTACAGAAAGCTGGGAGGGAATCGTAACAACAAAAATGTGATAATGTACTTTCACACGCACTGTGGTTGTTAGCACCTTACTGTTGTACATTGATAAAACTACACAATATGCAAATTTTTATAAGACGATGTGTTCATATTATTGGATAACTTCAGTGATGACATACAGAGTGGGCCAAAAGTCGTGATCAGGTAATGTTTATATTGAAATAACACACTTCCCGAAACTGAAAACAAAAACTATTCATAAGTTGAGAGGGATATTTTTCCCCTTCATATGCTTTTTGTTGCATTAGTTTGTCAATTTTCCAACAGAGCGAGGGCATTATGTTGTAGCAGCAAGCCAGACTTTTTGCAGAAGTTTGTCAATTTTCCGATAGACCAAAGGTATTTTTCTGTTACAGCGGCAAGCCAGATTTTTCGCTGGTTATTAGTTGATGTCTATGTGAAACAATGTTTGTGTTGTAAACAATGACTGATACAAGCAAATATACGATTGAGCAATGTGTGTAAGTTTATGAAAAAGAATGAGCTGGTGAAATGTACAAAGAAATCAGGGAGAACTTCTTTCTTCATTTCGATGAAGCAGTTCCCAGTGAAGCCAATCTCCAAAAGCTGGAAAAGAAGACTTTCTCAACAGCCCTGCATTGGATACAAAATGCAGTGAAGACCTGAAAATATTGTGGGGATGATGTTAGTAATCTTCTGTCTGAATTATTGGAGTATTCGCCAGAGAAATCAACAAGCAAATGATCAGTGGAAATGCAAGTATGCAACAACGTTACTGCCTGAATTAGAAAGCAAAATATCTTAACTGGAGAGAGAGAGGGAGAGAGGGAGATCATCCATTTCTTCCAAGCAATCACTCCTGAAATGCTCCTGCATGCAATCAAATGGACATGGTGGTGCGTTCAACTGTGCACTGAAAATGGGCACACCAAAATATTAGATGTTTAATAATGACACTGACTGGTCCAGTTATGTTTATCTTTTCGTATTTCCATTCCTTATTAGTGCAGCAATCAATAAATAAAATGTTTTCATCACTTGTAGAGTTTTAGTATTGCTACACAAACTTAGAAAATCTGACAGTGACTTTTGGCCCAACCTGTACCTTTGTTTCTGTGAATGTATTACATTTCTATATACAGCTTAAAATGGAGTCATTGTTTGTCAGGCTATGTTTTGAAACAATTGCTTTTTATTTCTAGGTCTCCACTTGAGTTGCACCCTCCGACTCAGATGCATCCTCTAGCTCAGATGCACCCTCTAGCTCAGATGCACCCTTTAGCTCAGATGAACATGGTGAACAGGAATGACAGTATGATGTATCCTGGTGGACTATCAGACTTCTTGCAGTTAATTGGATTTCTTCCTCCTCCTCCACCTCCTGTCTCATTTCCATCTTTTGAAGTAAACTTCCGAGTTGTAAGTTGACTGTATGAAATTTAAGTTCTATTTGTGAGCAACAAGTATTATTTGATGGTGTAATGCTTTAAAGTTACAAATCTGTGGACCAAAACATTTACAACTATAAAATGGACAGGAGTGAACTCGGAACCACTGATAGCACAATTCTTTTAGGAGGTTACATGTACTCTTAATTCTAATATACTGATCATGTATTGTGACATTTAGCCTGAAGTACTCTCTCTTAGGTTTGAGATAGCTCTGAAACTCTTGAGTGTTGAAAGTGATTTTGATAAAAAGTAAATTTCTTTTCACATCACCTCCAGGAAAGCTTCAAGTCATGATTTTTTGTCACAATGTACTCTTAAGTAAACTAGGGAATTGTTTTAACATGAGAACAACCTCAACTTCAGACTTACAGCAGAAACCCAAAATATCGCAGTTCGAAATACAGTGGATTTGGATTTAACATGGGGGAAAGTATGTTCCCCGAAAAATAAAACCGTATTTTTTAAATTTATTTATATCCTTTTTTTTTTTTTACTTTTGAAAGTTGAGTTTATAAATGTCTTCAAAGAATAGTTCTGCAGTACAATTTTCGCCCTCATCACACCCTTTTATTGCTGTAATGGGACATGGAAACAATAAGTTTTCTGTAAGAGCTAAAACATCTGTGTCTGTGGGGATTGTAAGACCTGGGAAAGTTAAAATATTATTTCCGTCTGAATCACACCTTTTGAGTGTAAAGTCACGTGTTGAGAATACCAATAGTGTAAAGTGTGATCGATTTCAGGACTGGAATATACCTCCAGCTTTTCTGGTGAGTAATTGTATTTAAAAGTTCATACCTTTTTATGTACCTACCTACTGTAATTTATTACTCAAATGTTTCCTTACACCTCTGCAGGATCGACTTTTGTCACATCTAAGCTCACGTTTTGATATACCACAGAATAGTTATAATGCGGGGGTAAAGCATGTCTCTCAACAACCGCGTTATTTTGGGCTTCTACTATACTTGCACTCGCATGTTAAAACTAAGAGAGATGAACTAATGTGGTGAAAATGTCTTATTTTATTTTAACTTAAACTTCGTATTGGTCATTGTTATTTCAGGGATGAACCGTCACCATATTGTATCCACTGTAATGTGGGGTTAGTGGTGAAGCATTTCCTCATATCATTTCACAGTATGCGAACATGGGTTATCAGATAATTTAGTTATTATTTTAGTGATCACTCTGCCCCTATTTCCAAACTTTTCCAATGTTTTCAGTTCAATGGGGTTTGTAAACACATTTAACTTGTGCAGTCTCCCACATATTACCGACTTTAAACTGTTTCATGCTTCCTGGGCAACTGCTCGACTCCCACCAAGGCAACTACATAGGGAGATTTGTGGTGGACAACATGGCACTAGGGCGGGTTTTCTCTGAGATCTCTGGTTTCCCCTGCATTCTCATTCCACCGGTGCTCCATCTTCATCTTATGTATCATCAGTTGCAGTGACACATATAGTAAGAATGGGCATTAAACACTACACATTTCATGCTTTCTGAGTCTCAGTTATTGTTTACCTTGAATTGAAAGCTTTTTTATTGTTTTACTCTATTTTTTGGCTTACTATTTGCACTCTCGTAATACATTCTGCATATAATATTTTGGTCTGACTTGAACTGAATAGATATGTAACCATAGAATGGTGCTGATGACTTAGCTGTTTTATGCCACTCAAGTACTATTATTAATTTAATATTTATCCTGTAAATGCCATTTTTTTTTTATGAGGGGAACTTCTTTCTTTTTTGTTTGCTTTTATGAGAAAGTTGGTATTGAATTTACTTTTAGGCATGAGTGTTATGTTCTTTCTTTGAAAATCTTATGAAATTTACTGTGTGCCCATTGTTAGTATGGAATTTTTTTTAAAAGCAATTGTTTTTTGTTGTATAAGTCATTTTTTATGTCACTTTTGTTGCTAGAATGTTTTTTATTCTATTTTGAAACCATTTTCCTTAGCTGTTTTTAGGATTTCCTGATTCGAAGTTCCATTTATTTTTAGTGAGAAGAATGTTTACCAATCTATAGGTCAAACTGTTGAAGATAGCAGCTTTGTGCGATAGGAGGTTTTAAATACTGTTTAGATAGTTTTCCGTGTAAATATTCTTCCTATATTTTCTCAAACCCAAACGATTGCTTAATGTTTAGTTCCAGATGGATACTGGTTATCAGATTCTATTTCCATGTTGAATTTTATGTTGCTATTCTTGAAGGTTCAGTAATTTTAGCACGTTTTGTAAATAAACTGAAGTTACTGACAGTGAAGCAATTCAAATATTATAAATAAACTACAACACTTGGTAACGAACTTCATTTATCTGTTAAATTTAAAGGGAGCCGATTATGACACTAAACAACACTTTTAAATTTTTCCAGAACATGTTTCAGAGACTTTGCCTCTATCCTCAACCGGCCATCGACTGGTTCTCATTGGTGTAGTTGACAATATTTTGTCATAGGTTTTCTCTGGTGGTGGTTCGAGGAACTTGCTGAATAAATCTTTCTGGGGGATGTCCAAATTGAATACTTTGTTCCTATTTTTTGAAATGAAGATTTGTTCCCATGTGGCTAGTTCTTGTTTTCTTGTTGTATGTTTTAGTAATTTTGGTGCTGGATTTATGTTGTGGTTTTTTCCCCCAAAATGCGTGGCAACTGCTGATTTTTCTAATTGTTTATATTTTATGTTCCTGAAGTGTTCCTTTGCTCTTGTTTCTAAATTTCTTTTGGTTTTTCCAATATAAATTTGACTACAGTCATTGCATTCAATTTTATATATACCAGATTTTTTGTTAGATGGAATGGCATCTTTGATGTTTGAACAAATTAGGTTTTTTAAGGAGAAATGATTGACTGGTGCTAGTTGAATGTTTTGTTTTTTGAAGACTTTTTTTGAATTTATCAAAGGCCCATGGATGGTAAGTGAATTTTTTGAAGATCATTTTAGTTTCTGTAGCTGAGAGGGTTGTGGTTTCCTTTATTAGCTTCTTCTTTTTTGCTAAGTTCACTTTTTTGTCTACTAATGATTTGGGAAAGTCATTTTTTTGTGCTATTTCAATAATTTTGTTGTATTCTGTTTTGCATTCTTCTGCTGTGAGAGAGATGTTTACCAGTCTGTGTGTTAAACTATTGAAGATTGCCTGTTTGTGGGATCTTGGGTTGTAGCCATTAGCTTTTATGTAGTTGTCTGTCTCTGTTGGTTTTCTGTAAATGCCAAAGTTTAGTCTGTTATTATTTCTCATTTTTAGACCCAGAAATGGTAAATACTCGTCTTTTTCTATTTCTACAGTGAACTTGATGCTTTTTTCTTGGATATTTTAAAAGTTTTAGTGCATCACTGATGTGTTTTTTTGGTACTATTGCAAAGATGTCATCTACATATCGTTGTCTGAGTTTGAACATCCAAGGGAAACCTTTGGTGATCCTTATTTCTAATGCACTCATGTACAGATCTGCCAGGAAGGGTGATAGGGGGTTGCCCATTGCTAAACCTGAAGTTTGGTGGAAATATTTTCTTTAAAACTGGAAGAAATTTTGTTCTATGCATATTTTGGTTAGTTTGATGTAATCTGAAAGTTCAGGTGATGACATTCCAAGTGATTTGAGCCATTTTTCTATCAACGGTGGGAGTTGATTAACTGGTATGCTGGGAAACAGTGATTTAACATCAAACAAGACTAGTGTGTCCTCTTCTTTTAGTTCAGTATCCTTAATGTGTTCTATAAGTTCATAGGTGTTTTTGATGCTTAGGCTGTCGAATTTTGGAAATGAGCTGAATTTGTTTATTAGCCACTTTGCAAGTTTGTATGTTGGTGAATTTATACTGTAGGTCTCATTGTTATGAATGGTTTGTGTATTTTGGGTAAGCCATAAAGTTTAGGTAAGGTTGGGTTATCCGGTTTAACTGTATAGCATAATACCAAACAAATATAGAAGAAAAGAAGAAGCTAATAAAGGAAACCACAACCCTCTCAGCTACAGAAACTAATATGATTTTAAAAAAATTCACTTACCATCCATGGGCCTTTGCAAAAAAGTCTTCAAAAAACAAACTGTTCAACTAGCACCAGTCAACCATTTCTCCTTAAAAAATCTAATTTGTTCAAACATCAAAGATGCCTTTTCATCTAACAAAAAATCTGAAAGAAATTTAGAAACAAGAGCAAAGGAACACTTTAGAAACATAAAATATAAACAATTAGAAAGATCAGCAGTTGCCACGCATTTTTGGGGAAAAAACCACAACATAAATCCAGAACTAAAACTACTAAAACATACATCAGGAAAACAAGAACTATCCACATGGGAACAAATCTTCATTTCAAAAAATAGGAACAAAGTATTCAATTTGGACATCCCACAGAAAGATTTGTTCCGCAAGTTCCTTAAACCACCACCAGAGAAAACCTATGACAAAATATCGTCAGCTACACCAATGAGAACCAGTTGATGGCCGGTTGAGGATGGAGGCAAATTCTCTGAAACATGTTCCGGAAAAAATTTAAAAGTAAGTGTTGTTTAGTGTCATTAATCGATTCCCTTTAAATTTAATTTATTATAACAACACTGTTTTCAACACTTCCAATAAAGGAATTGTTCATTTATTTGGTTTAAAGTTGTCGAAATCCTTTGGGACCGGTTTCACAATGTTGCATCACATCCTCAGCCAGTAGACTGATTAACCTTCTGGCTACTTCTGGTAGGTGATGGATAGTTCGCTATCGTGCTGCCACCTACTGGGAACAAAACAAACTCATTGAGCAAATCTATTGGCAGTATTTCAAAATTCATCACACAATTTTTTATTTTTCAAAATAAATATTTTCTCCCAAACCATTAAATCTATCAATCAATTCACTTGTTTTAATAATTTAACTTCTTGATTTATTTTGTGGTTCAATGACCATTTGCCCAAGGATGAAAAGTAATTTTTTTAAAACTATAATCATATTTTACTTCTTTAAGGGTAGAAATATCATTTACCTTCTCAGAAACTATTTGTAGTTGGTTTATTAATACTCGTCACTTACTTGTTTATATTTATGAGAGACTAGTTTCAAAGGCATTCGCCTCCATTGAAAATTGAAGATTGAAAATGGAGGCCTTTGAAACTAGTCTCTCATAAATATAAACAAGTAAGTGACGAGTATTAATAAACCAACTACAAATAGTTTCTGAGATTAATTTTGACGTCACTGTTACTAAATTCCTCCAAACACAAGATTTCATTTGCCTTTTTTTATATTTACATTTTTATATCTTTATTAAAACCATTAATTAAAGCAGTGCTAATAATGTGTTTATATTCTATATATTACTCGTTATTTAGGGGAATACTTATTAACCTTTAAATCAAATTATTAAAATCAGCAAATTTATGTGAAAAAGGATTGAAACTTTTATTTTTTATATATCTATCAGTATGAGTTGACTTCTTATAAATGCTGAAGTTTAATTTATAGCTATATTTTATCATCTTTTTATTATATTTTAGTATCAGAGGATTTCAAAATTTTAAACCAAATAAATAAAGTTGGTTACCAAGTGTTGTAGTTCATCTACAAAATGTTAGCACATCATGTAAATGTTTGCTCTGAACTATTGTGAATACGTTTGTGTATATTTTGACCATTTACAAAGTTCCTTAAATTATGGATTAAAATTTTGGAAAGGAAAGGTAATGGGGTTTAAAATTCCATAATTGGGTAATAAAGATTTTAAGTGAGGCACTGGTTGCACAGTGGTTTTGTTTGCAACTCTCGTGCTGAGGGTCAGAGTTTGATTCCCGGCTCTGAGGTGTCAATTTTAAGTTTGCTCTATCTGTGCCTTCACCTCTGTCTAGCTCATGTGAAGTGTCCTCTGTGTTGAACATGGTTCGGAGTCCACAGTATAAACTGTAGGTTCACTTGCCTCACTGTCATCTTTGCTATCACCCTATCATTGGAGGTATTGGACACTGCTCTTTGGGTGCCTCCACCTGAGAAATGGGTCCGGTCATCAGGTGGTGGGGTGAGGTTATCCCAAAGGCCTAAGTTGCCATATGGGGAGTGTTGGTATACATACATACATACATACATACATACATACATACATACATACATACATACATACATACATACATACATACATACATACATACATACATACATACATACATACATACATACATACATACATACATACATACATACATACATACCATACATAACATACATTACATACATACATACCATACATAACATACATAACATACATACATACATACATACATACATACATACATACATACATACATACATACATACATACATACATACGTACATAGTATATAAGATCGCAGCCAGTAAAATAAGATATCAGAATTCACTTACTACATTGCAAAGAGAAGATGGAACCTACACTGAAGATATACCAAGCACATTAAAGTATATGCTGGAGAACTTCATTCCCGAGGATGGGGTACAAGATGATACTGAACGACAAAAAGATCTACGGAGGCTTGCAGAGGAAGTAATTAGTACCCCAGATGACAAGGAATTTACACCTAATGAAATTTGGGTTGTATTAAAAAATTTCAATCCAAAAAAGTCACCGGGAGAAGATGGAATATCTAGTGATATACTGTTAAATGCTTTTAAAATGTTCCCATATTTCTTTACAGCAATATATAATCAATGTCTTATGGAAGGAATTTTTCCAGAAAGATGGAAGCGTTCATCTATAGTTCCTATAGTAAAGCCAGGCAAAGAAGATAGTGAAACAATAACAAAATATCGACCCATCAGCTTGTTGAACATATGCGGTTAAGTTTTAGAAAAGTTAATGATAAATAGGATTGAATATTATATTAACACGAGAAACCTTTACAGTAAAAGACAATTTGGATTTAAAGCTCAGAAAAGCACGACAGATGCAGCAATGGCGCTGAAGGTATTCATTGAAGATGAGCTAAAATCTTTTGGTTATGTTGTTTTGGTGAGTTTGGACGTGAAAGGAGCTTTTGATGCATGTTGGTGGCCTAGTGTTTTAAATAACTTAAGAGAGATGCAGTGCCCAAGAAATTTGTATCAACTTACAAAGGATTATTTTAAAAATAGGAAAGCAACTCTCTTTACGAATGAATTCAGGACTGAAGTACGGGTCCAACGAGGCTGTCCGCAAGGATCTTGTTGTGGGCCTGGATTTTGGAATATACTATATAATTCTTTGCTAAAATTGGAATTTACACCGCGGACAGAGGTAATAGCATTTGCTGATGATTTACTTGTCATGACAAAAGGAAAAAGTATATTAGATGCTGAATATTTTTCAAATCAGGACATAAAGAAAATTGAGTTATGGGCTAAAGAAAATAAAATCCAGTTTAACGATTCAAAATCAAAAGTTTTGGTAATATCAAAGAAGAAAACTAATCATAATGAAGCAATCAGCATATATCTGAACAATAAAACTCTGAAACAAGTGGATGTTATTAAATATTGTCACCCGAAAGTTGGAACACCCTATAGAACCAGCTGAGAGCGGGTAAGCAGGGGAGGTCGGAGTTAGCCACGCCCCCCCTCGTTTGTCTTATAGTGGTGACAAGGGGTAGCTGGGAGAAAAAACATCACTGCGCTGTGACTTTCTTTTCCACCTGTGTTCTCGAACTTACGGGATATTTCATCTTATCTAGAACAATCTGAACAATCTCGATCCCCCAGCTGACCCTATATAAGCAACACGCCGGGCAGTGAGTCAGTCAGTTAGTCAGAGTTCTTGGCAATCAGCGTAAGAGTGCAGTGCTAGTGTAAGGACGAGAAGACTTGTGTATGTGCATTGAAGTTTACGTAATCGCGAGTGCAAGTGGAACTTTAACGGACGAACTGGTGAATTGTAATTGTGTGCATTACAATTCGACGTCGGCAGGAAGGTCCTGCGGCTCAACGGAGAAGAGGTTATACTCCGTCAACCTGAAGAACGCCTTGGAAACGGTAGGGTCATCTTGAACGAAGACGTGGTTGTCCCCGCGAGGAGCGAGGTGATGGTGACGGCGCGACCGGAAGGCCAGACAGCAGGTTTGGTTCAGAGGTTGCAGGAGTACGACTTCACTTCGGAACATCGCAGAGGGAGGAGTCACGGTAACGCGGACGCTATGTCCCGAAGACCCTGTCCAGAAGAGTGCGGCCAATGCACAAGATTGGAGGGGCAGGAGTGTGCCGCAGCAGTTCGAGTAGTCACGGCAGTGCCTGCGGATGGCTGGGATGGCGCAGGCCTGAGGAGGGAGCAGCTGGCGGACGCAGACTTGGGGCCACTCTTGAGGGAAGTGGAGGCAGGGACGAGACCAACCTGGGCAGATATCGCACCGAGGAAAGATGCTGGTGGTACACCTGGACCGCCTGGCCCGCTACGATGGCGCTGTTCGGGACAACCAGCCTTGAGGAGGGAGCAGTGTCACGCGAACGGCGAACTCGCGTTCCCGATCGATAATGCGGACTGGCGGTGGCGGGGAGACGCAAGGGGTGGCCCCTCCTCCTACCGCGCGAAGGTACACGAAGGTTCCAGAATGTTTTCCCCCTCCATAACGGAAGATTCGATAGGCTCCGGGGCGATCGATACAAGCGAGGCAAGAGTTAGTCGAGTTGAGTAAGTCGCGGCGGGCGGACTTGTAGTTGAGTTGAGCGTACGTGTAAAGACGAACTGGCAAGATTGTAATTGTGTAAATTGGAATTGTAATTGGAATAAGTTGGAAATAAAGAACATTTTGAGTGGTGTAATTGAACTCTTTTTAATTTCACGGTTCGTGAAATGAAAAGTCCCATTACACAAACTCAACAATGTTCTTTATTTCCACCGACTTATAGTTGAACACTTGCCAATTATACAGAATTATGTAATGCACACAATTACGATTCACCAGTTCATCCGTTACCGTTCCGATGCACGTACACAGTCTTCTCGTCCGTTCGCTAGCACGTCAAGCACTGACTGACTGGCCCCAGCCCCACGTGTTGCTTATATAGGGTCAGCTGGCCAATCTAGAAGCTTCTGGATTAGATGAAAGATCCCGTAAGTTCGAGAACTCATGTGGAACGGAAAGAGACGGCACGGTGATGTTCTTCCAGCCAACCCTCGTTACCGCTATAAGACAAATGAGGGGGGCGTGGCGAATGCCGACCATCTCCTGCTGCTGCTGCCGGTTCTATAGGGAGTTCCGACGTTTGGGTGACAATATATATGTATGTATAAACTCACAGCATTTCCTGCAGCAGTAGGCCTACAATTCCCACGTGTTCACCAGTCTGACTTAATTCCTTGGCTTATCCTGAAACAAACACCGGTATTTAATGATAGTATGTAATATTATTTACATTTCAACCAGATTTAATTCAATTGCTTATGTAATATTAGCCCTTTTTTTTACCATAGTGTTCTGCATGAGAATCAGCAGGATTGCTGTTCAGCTCTATTTGATCCTCAATCAAGCTCGAGATGCAGTCATGAATCTTTTTTGTGTATTGATCACCACCTGTCTTAAAACGTTTTAGTCTCTTATCACTTCTACCCTTCTTTGCACCTCGTTTTAAATTTATATAATAGTGACAAAGTTGTTTTTTGTTTCTAGTAGTGACATGTGCATTTGAATTAAATTCGTTTGCAATCTTTTCCCACGTGACATCTTCCTCTGTTACAGTCACCGTATCCGTCCTCTTATTTTCTACGATATCTTTATACTTCATCACCAATTCAAATAGCTATTCTTTCTCCATCGATGAGAAATTTGTACCATGACTTCTCTTACGAATTTGTTCACCTGCCATTTTTTCAACTGTGTGCAGACGAAAATGAAAACAAAAGTGCATTGCAGTACGTTCAGAAAATAATACGACTCATACATAGCCTTCTACAGATGTAATATTTACAAGTATCTTGGCATTGATACGTGTTTGTTAACATTTTCAGAAAACAGGTTGATGAAATTCAGGAAACTTAACAGCTTTTTAGTGCTGTTACAATTGTTACGTTATAATTGTTAACGCTGATTTTAACATCTGTTGGCAAAATCGGGCATTAGAAGCATAAATCATTTATTTAATATTAGATTATTAGTTAATAAATTATTTTCTTTGTGGTAGGGTATGTTACCGGAAGTAAGTGGCCACTCATTCAGTTCAAGTACTACGCTGAGACTCTCAAATGGTCCAGATGGTCATCCTCAGGTATGTTAAATATATTTAATTTAAAAATAAGCAGACAAAATGAAATGAAATTGATGCAAAATGTTGAACACTTATCCAAAGAATAAAAATTGAAAGAAACGTAGAAACAGGGAAGCACAAGTTAAAAAAGTCAATTATTTTATTGTTGAACACTTGTCCATCATGTAGTTAAGAGGCCTTCCTTGCTTGTCTTTGTATTGTTCATTGTTATTTCTGGAGTGAACCACCACTACAGTGTATCCACTGAAATGTGCCATTAACGGTGAAGCATTTCCTCACCCAATGTCATCATTCTGCACTACAGATTTAGCTAATGATTAGTTATTATTTTAGGTGATGACTCTGCCCCTATTTCCAAGCTTTTCCAATATCTTCAGTTAAGTGGATTCTTTAAACATTTTAACTTGACACACTCCCACATATTACTGACTTTAAACTCTTTTATGCTTCCTGAATGTCAGTTACTCTTAAAATGGATTTTAAATAATTTGAAGTTGTATGTGATGCAATATTCTGCACTACAAGGATTATATTGAGGAAGCCATTTAAAAATGAGTTTTCTTCTTCGGACAATATTTTGTGATGAAATAATTTTATGAAATTCCCTGCAGCTGCAACAGCCGGTGCACAAAGACAATCTATCTCCAGGTAGCCGCGGACATGTATTTTTTAGGAAACAATTTACCAAAAGTATAAAAGAATTTCTCAATTTCTTTTCAAATATTTTAATTTTTAACTATGTTTGAAAGTGAACAAAAACATGTAATATAAATGAATAAATCACTTTCGAAGCATCCCTTTTAATTGACAATATTAAATTAAGTAATTTTTCTTATATTGCTGCATATGGAGATTCGCAACTAAATTCACTTAGAGTCTGTCTTCTGCGACGTTCCAACTTACACTGATATATATCCATCTTTTGTGATGAAAGAGCTTAGAATGATGCTATCTTTTTGCAAAACGAAGATAATTGACTTTTCTTTCACCTTGGTGATTACATATTATTTACTATGTCACACACAACAACCAGTGCAATTGTTTTAATTATTTGATTATTTACATAATTTCTTTTTTGAAACTTAATTTAAACAATTGACTCATATATTTCCCTGGTAAACCACTAGGGGCTCTTGCATCCAAGATACACTGTTTGTGGCAACTTACTATTGTAAGTACTTGAATCCCAGGCTTCATCATTCAACTCTTATTATTTAAGTTAATTGATGGAAATTAATTTCTTCACACAAGCTGTATACAGGCTAAGGTATTGGATTGATAGAGTCGACATAAAAATCCCGGCCATGGCATTGAATTTATCATAAAGCAAATTTTCCCTTCAGAGGACGGATTCAAATAACTGTTACATTCTTACTTGAAATTGAGTTTTGTATTGTTCACTGTACTTTTTGGTTTACTATTTCCATTCTCGTAATAAGTTTTGTAATTCTATACTTAAAGATAGCCCATAGTTTCCCTTGGATGGGTAAGGGCATCCTACTTGCTGGTAGCTCGGCACTACTTAAAAGAGTGAGCTAATCCCTGTAAGCTTGCCTCTATGAACTATGACTACATTAATGTCTATTCCTTATTATATAATATTTGTCTTTGATTATGGTCTATGTTATTTTATCAATAACTAATCTCTTCTGTCCACATCAACTTTTGCACTTTGTTATAGTCATTGTATTTTCACCGACTTCAAACTTAAAAACTGCTCCCTCTTGTCTGAACACACTTTGTAGTCTATATTTGGTGATATGTCTTTCCATTTTTCTCTGTCTCTTGCGGTCCTGGTCCACTGGACATCAGCTGCCTTCTGGAGTCTTGTGACCATCTGTGCTGTGGGCATCCTCTGCTCTTTTTTCTTATCTGCGGGTCCCACATTGATGCGGCGTAGGTCTCTCTAATCTGGTTCATCCTTACTGTGTATCCTCCCCTGTGCTATTTGGTTTGTCTTATTCTGCTTGCTGCATTTTCTATTCCTCTCTTCATTCTCAGTTCATTGTTCCTTACCTTGTTGCTGATGTTGATGCTGAATACTCTTGTCTCCATTTTACATTGGCACACTTGTATTTTGTTTGTTTGTCCGTCCCTTTGTTAGTGTCCATGTCTGAATCCATAGAAAAGAGCTGTAATGCTTTGCGTATTTTATTTTGTGTCTGACTTGAACCAATAAATATTGTGACTTTGTGGGTTCGTGAAATTAAAAGTCCAATTGCACCACTCAAAAATGTTCTTTATTTCCACCGAATTACAATCGGAGCACTTGCCGATTACACAGAAGTACATAATGCACACAATTACAATTCACCAGTTTGTCTGTCACAGGTCCACTGCACGCAGTTACGTACACTTCTCCGATGCACGTACACAGTTCGTTCCCTCACTGGGCGATCGTCACGACTGCTCGACAAGAACTGACTGACTCCCAGCCCGACGCGTTGCTTATATAGGACCAACTGGCCAATCTAGAAGGTTCCGGATTAGATGAAATATCCTGTATGTTCGAGAACTCAGGGGGAGCGGAAAGAGACGGCACAGTGATGTTTTTCCAGCCACCCCTCGTTACCGCTATAAGACAAATGGGTGGGCGTGGTCGAACGCCTCCCGTCCGGCCCCATCGCCGGCCGGCTCCACAGGAAGTCCCGACGTTCGGGTGACACTGCTCCCTTCTCAAACCTGGTCGTCCCGAACAGCACCATCGTAGCGTGCCAGGCGATCCAGGTGTACCACCAACATCTTCCCTCGGGGAACCTTCTGGATGCGGTAGACCACGTCGTTAACCCTCTCCTCCGTTGAGCCGCAGGAACTTCAAGCCGACGTCGACCGTCGCCTCATGCCTCCTGAGGGCATCCAATCCCAGTATTACCTCCTCAGCCACTTTCGCGACGAACACCCACAGATGTACGGTGCTCCTTCCCAAGGTCAGCTTCAGCAGGGCCTCCTTCTCCACAGGCAAGGTATCGCCCGATGCCGTGACAAGCTGGTATGGTCGGCTCGGCTTCCTTGTTGGCAAACCCTTCGCCACGTCAGGTCTGATGATGGTCACGGCCGCCCCGGTGTCCACGCGGCACTGCTTTCCTCTTACCCAACCGTCTGCGATGAGGCTGTCATCCATACGCCGGCTGACGGCGCGCAGTGTCACTCGAGGGGATGGTGGTGATGGCGCCGACGTGCCCCTCTCCACGACGGCCCTTACTCGTTTTCTGGCTGCTCTTTCAGGTGTGGGCAGTCTCTTTGCAGGTGTCCAGGCTGTCCACACCCCCAACACAGGCCACTAGGTGTTTGCTGGTGTCCCTTGGCTGGTGTTCTGTCTCCGGTGTAGCGGACACTCCTCGTCCTCGACGTCGGGATAGCTGTTACCTTGGCCGCCTCCATCCTTAATGCTGCTGTCAGCGCCTCGTGGATGGTTTTATAATCGCCGAGCATTAGGCGCTGACGAATTTCCGTGTCTCTTACCCCGTAAACGAATGTATAGGCAGCTTCCCGGGATACGAACTCTGGTGGGAGGTCGACTAGGGCCTTGCTAGCCAGTTGTTCGACTGCCAGGGCGAACTCCTGCAGCGTCTCCCCTGGCTGCTGTGACCTTGCCTTTAGCTGGCTGCGGTACGCTGCGGCTAAACGGTGGTTTCCAAAACGATTCTCCAGGCCCTCCCAGATGTCTTTGGACGCCGCCGTTGTCTGCACCGCGTTCAGGACTTCCGCTGCCCGTCCCTGGAGGCTGGCTATTAACTGTGTGGCCTCCTCCTCTGTTGACCTTTTGTTGTGCTTGGCCACTGCGTCGAATTGGCGGCGGAAGACCTCGAAGGTTGACGCGCCGTCGTACTTGGGAAGTTTGACGCGCGCAGATGTTGCATCGCGTCCCGGCGCGTCAGCCTTCAAATCCTTCAGCCTCCTGGTGACGACGTCCTCCACCATGGCGTTCAGGGACTTGACGCTGCTGTCGGCCTTTCCCTTCAGGTTGTTTACGCGGTTCGCAAGATCTTCGACGTCTTCCACCACGGCGTTCAGGGACTTGGCGTTATTGTCGGCCTTTTCCTTTAAATCATTAAGGCGGTCGTCTACTTGACCCATCCGCTTGCCCAGCTTCGCGACGTCATCCCTCACGCCGGCCAACTGTTCCTCAAATATGGCGGCGAGGACCTCGTTCGCCACCTTCATTTCCTTGGCCAGACTGTCGTTCGCTGCCCTCATTTCTGTGGTCAATTCGATCTTTATTTCTTCCATCTTTTCGGTGATGTTGTCGTTGGCCATCTTCATTTGTTTCAACTCTGCGGCCAGGTTGTTATTTGCCACTTCTGTTTTTGTTGTTAACTCGTTCATCTTCGCGGCGAAGTTATTTGCCGTCTCCAACTTCTTTTCCATTTTCTCGGTGTTGTTGTCATTTGCCGTCTTCATTTCCGAAGTCAGTTCGGCCTTCATTTCCATCATCTTCTCCAAAATCTTTTCCAATGCCGCGTCCATGTTCGGTGATGTTGTCGTCCCGAATCCTGACACCAGTGTGACTTTGTGGGTTCGTGAAATTTAAAGTACAATTGCACCACTCAAAAATGTTCTTTATTTCCACCGAATTACAATCGGAGCACTTGCCGATTACACAGAATTACGTAATGCACACAATTACAATTTTACAGTTCGTCTGTCACAGGTCTACTGCACGCAATTACGTACACTTCTCCGATGCACGTATACAGTCCGTTCCCTCACTGGGCAATCCTCACGACTGCTCAACAAGAATTGACTGACTCCCAGCCCGACGCATTGCTTATATAGGACCAACCGGCCAATCTAGAAGGTTCCGGATTAGATGAAATATCCTGTATGTTCGAGAACTCAGGGGGAGCGGAAAGAGACGGCACAGTGATGTTTTTCCAGTCACCCCTCATTACCGCTATAAGACAAATGTGTGGGCGTGGCCGAACGCCTCCCGTCCGGCCCCATCGCCGGCCGGCTCCACAGGAAGTCCCGACATTCGAGTGACAATATGTAGCCAGAGCATGGCGCTGATGACCTAGCTGTTTTGTGCCACTCGAACACTATTATTAATTTAATATTTATCCTTTAAATGCCAGATTTTTTATGAGGCTGAAGTCCTTTCTTTTTTGTTAGCTTTTATCAGAAATTATATTTAGAATTTACGTTCAGGTATGAGTGTTATTCCAAGCCATAATATAATTTGTAGCTGGTCATATTAAATATAATGATGGTGGTGGTGGCGGTGGTGGTGGCGGCGGTGGCGGTCACACTTTCTGTATTGTTTCATGTTTTGTGCATATTCACATAGGGAATCCTTTCTGTTTTGCACACTGTAATATGATAATAGTCACATTTCTTCTCACACAACTCACATGCATATTCTCTGGTGGAATCCGTGTACACCCAATCTGGTCACCAGGTGTCATTTGTCATGGCCTCTGTGTTGTAGAACTCATCCCAGATCTCGTCTTGTGAATCCCATTACCCTTTTTAGGTATCTGCCCTTCAGGTTTTCCAGTTCTCTCTGTTAGCCATTCCCATATTATTTTCAGCCTGTAGGTTGCCACTTGTAGTATTTTGGACTCAAATAGCCTCATTGTTATTTTGAGGGTCAAGTTTTGCATTTTAATTGTGTTGCTTATGGCTCTCACTGCTTCTCTGTTTCATGTGCACTTGAATGATTTTATGTTAAATGCATAATAAATATTTCCAGTATGTTATTTGAAAAGGGTTTATATCCTACTGTTGCTTCTAAAGGCTGTTTGTTCTTAGATGAAATAAGTAACATTTAGAAGTATTGATAATTTATTTAATATTAGGTTATTAATTAATAAATTCTTTTGTTTTCTGTAGAGTATGATACCTGAAGCAAATGGCCACTCGTTCAGTTCAAGTACTATGGTAAGACTTTCAAATGGTCCAGATGGTCGTCCTCAGGTATGTTTAATATTATTAGCTTAAAAATAAGCTGAGTTAAAATGAACACATGAAATTGATGCAAAGTATTGAATGCTCATGAAATCATCACTCAATTCGAAGAGAGGTGCTGTTGTAAACATTTACCCAAAAGCAATGTATTGCATACTAAGCCCAACTATCTTCCAGCTAGAATGGCTTCATATAGGTATTTGACGCTATGTGGAATCAACAATTTATGATAACCTATCACTAGTAGGTATTTGACAGTTACATTCTTATGAGATTTGTCATCCTTTGATGGTACAAATTTGATAAGATTGACAGTACATAGAAATAAGGCAAAGTAGTTGGTGTAATCTCATGGGTCTACAACAAGCTATTTGCGAGGAATTGCAAATGCGTAATTATAATAAGCAACCAGCAACTTTGTTGTAAGCTTTTACTCCTTTATTATGTAATCCAAGTTGTATTCAGAAGTGCATTGTACTCCATAATCATTAAATAAACAAGATGGATAGCAGTACACAACGACAGTATTTTAGGTAAAGTTTTTGCAAACATTCCCAAGTATCTGCAAACATATATGAAATTGTCATTTGGGGGAAGCAGTGATCCTCATTGGAGGAGGATAACAATATGGTATATGAAAAACATAGCTCCTCTCCACACCAAATATTATTTTACATAGAAGCTATAGAAATACAGAAACATCTCAACAACATAATTAAAAAGTTTATTTAGTTTATTTTATTGAGCAGGTTTCAACTGTTTCTTATGGACACCTCTTTTTTATAAGTAGGCAGTTGAATCGTTCCTTCTTAACCCTCATATTGTGGAGGGAACACACCTGTTGTTGGTCTACGGATCCGCCGAATCAGGCTTGGCAAATCATTATGATATCACCAGCCTTTCCTTCATTTGCCAGATGAAGGAATCTCACTGTGGGATTTCTGGCAATGAGCAAGCAGATGGCCAAGAAGGGTTCCAAAATATCTCAAACAACGAAACAAAATATCCCCTATGAAACAGTTAAAAGATTAATCAAAAACATCTTCACAAAACTATATAACAACTCTAGTTTCCTCTGAAAAACTTAATTGGAAAGATCTCTAAAACAAACTAAAGACAATTCCAGATCTACCTCGAAAATCTTCAGTAGCAATGTTCATATTAATCACAGGCCACGATTGTTTGAATGGACATTTATTCAAGGTTGGATTAACAACTTCTCCACAGTGCTGTTTATGTGGTAAAGACGATTTAATGAACATCGATCATCTAACTGTAAGTGAAACTCTCCAAAATCAAGATGATCTAGTCTCCAAATATTGGAAAGCAAGAAGAAAAATGACTATTATCAAATTCTGAGCATTAAATACACACACACGCACGCACGCACGCACGCATTAAAAAGAGGAAGGTGATAGATTAAATTACACATGGATTCCTATTATAACTTAGCAAACAATCAATCAGTACTCATTTGACCTTGTGCTCCTCCCCTATGTTCCCCCCTCATGTTGAACAACTTCAAATTTCTGGATGGATCAGTCTATAAGAATACTGCCAGATAGCAGCATTCAATTTTTATGAAGGGTGTTCAGCTCAGAGATGGTTGAAATGTTCTGTTGCATGGAAAACAATAGACCACAGCAAAAAGTCTGAAAGACATTTTTAGCAGAAATTCAAAAAGAATTTTATTAACAATATAAGTGTTACAGTGTGACTATTTTTGAAAAAATCCAGGGAATCAAAAACATTGAAAATATACAGAGAGAACGCATGCAAAAGTTTTTGTCAGTGGAATGAACGAATGAAAAAGTAAAATGAAGCGCGCAAACTGATCCAATTCTTTCAAAGTAAACATTCGACTCACATTGTGAATCACTTCACACAGTTCATATGAGTCTACTGTGTCCAGTTATGGTCGGTTGTCATGAATCATCTAACTGGCTGCAGTCTATCATTGTTACAATTTGTTCATAAATAATTCATGTTTGCAAGTCAGCTAAATTCACAATAGCTAAATTGTTAGTATGTTTATTTTCACAACACATTTAAAGAACATAAATTGGATGATAATTTGATTTTCTTACTCATTTAACACTACTAATAGGTTACATTATGAAACCAGGAAGAAATTTGTGTGTGTAAATGTTTTTAATGTATTCTTGCTATATATGTACCAATGTATAAGATTAAGTATGTTGAAATTACTATTTTAAGGGTTCATATTAAAGCCTTAAACCCTGATGGGTGGTCTGATTATTTTTCCAAAAAAGCATAAACTTCATGCATGTAATATGATTCCTTCCATTGAATTTCATATGACAGAAGAAATGGTGTGTAAATGGTCTACCCAGTCCCCATAAATTCTCACATTGCACTCATTTTTTATTACCCAATATTAAGAACATTCTTCCAAAATTCTGGATAGGAATCCCAAGCTCTTGTGATCAGCTGAAGGATGCTTCATGTAGTCTGCATGTGGATCTGGAGTATTACACAGTTGTGAAGACAGTGACAGCTTAGTCACAATTTTGGCAAGGGATAATCTGCAGTTCTTCAATTTAGCAATTTTGTTGCTAGTACTTTAAGAGGAAATGCTGATCTCATTTTGGTTAAAAAGTATGTGAAATTGCTTATATCCAGCCTGCTGAACTAACACATAATGAAGCTTAGTTATTTTCTTGTAATATCTGAACTTATCTGATTTGAAGTACCGCATTGTTTAGTGCACCACAGTGTACTACACATTACTGTGCTTTTGTTGATTGATAGCTGAATGCATTATGCAACTGTGGCGAAACCTGGTCACAGCAAGTTAAGTAGTCACTACATTGTTGCATGGGAAGTATTGTAGGGATCACGGTATGCAGCATTGAACACGTCAAAATTCCATCAGCACACTTACCTAGGTCATCCATGTGACCAGCACAAAAGTTTGAGCTCAAGAGGGTATCAGCAGTGTCATTAAGTCGCATAGCATTGCAAATGCAGCTTAGTTATCATCATCATCATTATCATCATTATCATCATTATCATCATCATCATCATCATCATCATCATCATTATCATTATTATTATTGTTATTATTATTATTATTATTGTTATTGTTATTGTTATTGTTATTGTTGTTATTGTTATTATTATTGTTATTATTATTGTTATTAATATTATTATTATTATTATTATTATTATTATTATTATTATTATTATTATTATTATTATTATTATTATTATTATTATTATTATTATTATTATTATTATTATTATTATTGTGATGCGAAATTAAAAGTCCAATTGCACAAACTCAAAATGTTCTTTATTTCCACCGACTTACACTTGAACACTTGCCAATTACACAGAATTACGTAATGCACACAGTTACGATTCACCAGTTCGTCCGTTAAAGTTCCACTGCACGCTCACAGTCACGTACACTCTTCCGATGCACGTACACAGTCTTCTCGTCCATTCACTATCACGGCGCTCCTACTATGCTCGTTAAGCACTAACTCAATTCACTCACTGCAGCCCTTTTTATAGGAATACCGCCGTTTTCTCGAAGGCTCTCGTTTCAGTGAATCACCGCGAAGGTTCCAGACGGCAGGGGAAGGCGAAAGAGGCGGCCAGCGACAAGTGACACTTCCCTAATCATCCCCTCAGATAGTGACTGAGATTAATGGGTAGGTGTGGCCCGGATGCCTCTGGTCCCTTCTCAGCTGTCGTTGGTCGGGCTTTCCGATAATGGGGTGACACTGCTCCCTCAAAGCTGGTCGTCCCGAACAGCACCATCGTAGCGGGCTAGACGATCCAGGTGTACCACCAACATCTTTCCTCGGGGCACCTTCTGGATGCGGTAGACCACGTCATTTATCCTCTTCACCACCCGGTACGGCCCTTGCCATGGCTGCTGAAGCTTCGGGCAGCGTCCCTTGGTCTGCGTAGGACGGTACAACCAGACCAGGTCACCTTGCTGGAACCCTTGGCTGTTGGCATGCCTGTCATATCTGGTCTTCATGCAGTCGCTTGCCTTCTGGATGTTCTGGCGAGCCATCTCGTGCATGTCGTGGAGGTGGTCCACCAGGTTCTCCACATACTCGGTCACCGGCTGCTTCGCCTCCGGAGGGCTTCCAAAAGCCAGGTCACAAGGGAGGCGTAACTCTCGGCCAAACATTAAGCTGACTGGCGTCATTCCAGTTGTGTCGTGTGTAGACGAGCGGTAGGCCAGCAAGAATAGTGGCACCTTGACGTCCCAGTCTCGCTGATGGCTGGCCACGACCTTCCTCAGGTGTTCCTCTAAGGTCTTGATGTACCTTTCGACCATGCCATCCGACTGGGGAAGTAGAGGCGTCGTGCGGGTGTTGTTCACCCCAAGCCCTTGCAGTGCCTCCTTCATTGGGTTGGACTCAAAATTGGTATCCTGGTCACTGTGTAGCTCTAACGGCACCCCAAATCGACAGAACACTTGTTCCACGAGGCAGTCTGTGATTGTCTTTGCCTCTTGGTTTGGGATGGCATACACCTCCGGCCACTTGGTGAAGTAGTCCACGACCACCATTAGGTACTTTTGCCTCGGTCGGAAACTGGGAACGGACCAGCAATGTCAACGGCGATCCGTTCGAATGGCGCTCCGACGTTGTACTGCTGCATGCGACCCCGGCTCCTAGTCTGGGGGCCACGACTCGCCGCGCACACGTGACACTGACGCCACCATCTCTCATCATCTGCTCGGAGTCTCAGCCAGTAAAAGCGCTGCCGTAGTTTGTCAATCATTCGGTTTGCTCCTAGGTGTCCACCCGAAGTACTGGCGTGCACTTCCTCCAAGACTTCCGGGACCTTACTCCGGGGAAGTACCAACTGTTCTCTCTGTGTCTTCCCATCGGGTGACTCCCATATCCGGAACAGCACACCCTCTCTGGTCTTCAACGTGTCCCATTGGACCCAGTACAACTTGTAGGTGGCGCTCCTCGGTGCGATGTCCTCCCAGGTTGGTCTCGTCCCTGCTTCCACTTCCCTCAAGAGTGGCCCCAAGTCTGCGTCTGCCAACTGCTCCCTCCTCAGGCCTGCGCTATCGCAGCCATCTGCAGGCACTGCCGTGACTACTCGGACTGCTGCGGCAGGCTCCTTCTCTTCCACTCTTGTGCACTGGCCGTACTCTTCTGGACAGGGTCTTCGGGACATGGCGTCAGTGTTACCGTGGCTCTTCCGTCTATGATGCTCCGAGGTGAAGTCGTACTCCTGCAGTCTCTGGACCCAACGTGCTGTCTGGCCTTCCAGGTTCCTAAAGCTCAATAGCCAGGTTAGGGCGGAATGGTCAGTCCTCAGGTGGAATGGCTGACCGTACAGGTACTTGTGGAAGTGCTCCAAGGTCTTTACTACCGCCAGTAACTCATCGGATGACGCAGTAGTTCTTCTCTGCCTTGGATAGCGTCTTGCTGTAGTAGGCTATCACCTGCTCATGGCCGTCCTGGATCTGCGATAGGACACCTCCAATGCAATGGTCGCTGGCGTCGGGTGTCCACAATGAAGGCGCCACCCGGTTGTGGAAATCCCAAAATTGGAGCACTGCACAGGGTCTTCTTCAGGTGCTGGAAAGCGTCTTCGGCGTCCTCCGTCCACACATGAGGTCGGTGTTCCTCTGTCAGGCGTGTGAGGGATTTGGCAATGTTGGAGAACCCCTTTATGAAGCGTCGGTAGTAACTGCACAGCCCCAGGAAACTGCGCAACTCTTTCTTATCCTTTGGGCGAGGCCAATCTCTCACAACCTGCGTCTTCCCCTGGTCTGTGGCCACTCCGGTCGCTGAGACTATGTGGCCCATGTAGTTCACTTCCTTGCGGAAGAGCTGGCACTTCGCGTTCAGCTTCAAGTTGGTCGCCTGCAATCTCTGTAGCACCTTACTCAGATTTTCGAGATGGTCTTCAAAAGTCTTACCGACAATGATGATGTCGTCCAGGTATAGCAGGCAGGCGTCGTAAGTCAGTCCTCTCATCACTGACTCCATGAGGCGTTGGAAGGTAGCTGGTGCGTTGCAGAGGCCAAAGGGCATAACCGTGAACTGCCAGAGCCCTTGGCCCGTCGAGAATGCGGTCTTCTCCTTGTCTCTCGGGTCTAGAGCTACCTGCCAGTAGCCCAACTTCAGGTCCAGGGTCGAGAACCACTGTGCACCAGCTAGCGTGTTCAAGGTGTCGTCAATCCGGGGTAAGGGAAAGCAGTCCTTCCGGGTGATGGCATTCAACTTTCTGTAGTCTACGCAGAAGCACAACACGCCGTTCTTCTTCGTCACCAAGACTACAGGGGAACACCAAGGGCTGTCAGACTCTTCAGTCGCTCCCCTGGATCTCATGTCCTCCAGCATGTCTCGTACCGCCCCTTGCTTCGCCAGCAGAACGCGTCTAGGTGGTTGCCGAATAGGCCGGGCGCCCCCGGTGTCGATGCGGTGAAGCACTTTATCCCTGTGGCCGTAGTCACTGTCGCCTTGGCTGAAGACGCTCTGGTATCGCCTCAGCAGTTGTCGAACTTTCTCCAGCTGTTCTGCGGTCAGGTGGTAGGCGGCCCTCTCCAGTAGGCCTTCTAGCCGGGGCCCCAGGTGTTGCGTCAGCACCGGCTCCTGTGTCTTGTCGATTGCTGTTACGCTCACCACGGGCTCGCACGTTCCCAACTCCGTCCCGGCCTGGACGTCATGATCGGTGTCCGTTGGATTTAGCAGTCTCACTGGCACCTCCTCTCGGCACGGCAGCAATGCCCTGTCTACACACAGTCCGTGTACAGGCGTCTTCTGGTCCAGCATGTTCCTGGTTCTCTGGCCTTCCAGTCGCGCCGTCACCACCACGTCTTCGTTCAAGACGACCCTGCGAATTCCAAGGCGCTCTTCTGGTTGACGGAGTATAACCTCTTCTCCTGTGAGCTGCAGGACCTTCTTGCGGACGGCGACCGTCGCCTCGTGGCTCGTGAGGGCATCCAATCCCAGTATCACCTCCTCAGCCACTTTCGCGACGAACACACAGACGTACGGTACTCCTTCCCAAGGTCAACTTTAGCAGGGCCTCCTCCACAGGCAAGGTTTCGCCCGATGCCGTGACAAGCTGGTATGGTCGGCTCGGCTTCCTCGTCGGCAAACCCTTCGCCACGTCAGGTCTGATGATGGTCACGGCTGCCCCAGTGTCCACCAGCACGCGGCACGACTTCCCTCTTACCCAACCGTCCGCGATGAGGCTGTCATCCATACGCCGGCTGATGGCGCGCAGTGTCACTCGAGGGGATGGTGGTGATGGTGCCGATGTGCTCCTCTCCACGACGGCCCTTACTCGTTTTCCGGCTGCTCTTCCTTGTGTGGGCAGTCTCTCTGCAGGTGCCCGGGCGGTCCACACCCCCAACACAGGTCAGTAGGTGTTCGCCGGCGTCCCTCGGCTGGTCTTCTGTCTCCGGTGTAGCGGACACTCCTCGCTGTCGACGTCGGTATAGCTGTTACCTTGGCCGCCTCCATCCTTAATGCTGCCGTTAGCGCCTCGTGGATTGTTTTATAATCGCCGAGCATTAGGCGCTGACGAATCTCCGTGTCTCGTACCCCGTCAACGAAGGTGTAGGCAGCTTCCCGGGACACGAACTCTGGTGGGAGGTCGACTAGGGCCTTGCTTGCCAGTTTAACTGCCAGGGCGAACTCCTGCAGCGTCTCCCCCTGCTGCTGTGACCTTGCCTTTAGCTGGCTGCGGTACGCTGCGGCTAAGCCGTGGTTTCCGAAACGATTCTCCAGGGCCTCCCAGATGTCCTTGGGTGCCGCCGTTATCTGCACCGCGTTTAGGACTTCCGCAGCCCGTCCCTGGAGGCTGGCTATTAACTGTGTGGCCTTCTCCTCTGGCGACCATTTGTTGTGTTTGGCCACTGCGTCGAATTGGTGGCGGAAGACCTCAAACTTTGACGCGCCGTCATATTTCGGAGGTTTGACGCGCGCCGATGTTGTGTCTCGTCCCGGCGCGTCGGCCTTCACATCCTTCAAACTCCTGCCAACGACGTCCTCCACCATGGCGTTCAGGGTCTTGACGCTGCTGTCGGTCTTTCATTCCAGGTTGTTAACGCAGTTAGCAAGGTCTTCGACGTCTTCCGCCATGGCGTTCAGGGACTGGGCGTTACTGTCGGCATTTTCCTCTAGGTCATTGAAGCGGTTTGCCAAGTCCTCGACGCGCTCGTCCACTTGGCCCATCCGCTTGCCCAGCTCCGTCACGTCATACCTCACGCCGGCCAACTGTTCTCCAAATTTGGCGGCGAGAGCCTCGTTCGCCAGCTTCATTTCCGTGGTCAGTTCGGCCATTTTTGCCGTCATTGTCGTTGCCAAGTTGTTGTTTCTTCGCGGCCAGGCTGTTATTTGCCGCTTCTGTCTTCGCTGTTAATTGGTTCATCTTCTCCAAAAGCATTTCCAATGCTGATTCCATGGCCGTTATCCCACTTCCTGACACCAGTTGTGACTTTGTGGGTTCGCGAAATTAAAAGTCCAATTGCATAAACTCAAAATGTTCTTTATTTCCACCGACTTACAGTTGAACACTTGCCAATTACACAGAATTACTTAATGCACACAATTACAATTCACCAGTTCGTCCGTTAGAGTTCCACTGCACGCTCACAGTTACGTACACTCTTCCGATGCACGTACACAGTCTTCTCGTCCATTCACTATCACGGCGCTCCTACTATGCTCGTCAAGCATTAACTCAATTCACTCACTGCAGCCCTTTTTATAGGAATACCGCCGTTTTCTCGAAGGCCCTCATTTCAGTGAATCACCGCGAAGGTTCCAGATGGCAGGGTAAGGGGGAAGAGGCGGCCAGCGACAAGTGACACTTCCCTAATCATCCCCTCAGTTAGTGACTGAGATTAATGGGTAGGTGTGGCCCGGATGCCTCTGGTCCCTTCTCAGCTGTCGTTGGTCGGGCTTTCCGATAATGGGTTGACATTATTATTATTATTATTATTATTATTATTATTATTATTATTATTATTATTATTATTATTATTATTATTATTATTATTATTGTTGTTATTGTTATTGTTATTGTCATTGTCATTGTCATTATCATTATTTTTATTATTCTTATTACTACTACCACCGCTGCCACCGCCCCGCCGCCGCCGCTGCTGCCGCCACCACCGCCACCCCCATCACCACCGCCACTGCCACCGCCACAAATATAATTCCAATGATTTCATATCAATTAGTTCACATAACTGTTGGCATGGGCTTTGAAATATGGTAAAAAAAAAAAGTGGTTGCTGGTCTGCAAAGCAAAGTTCTGTAAGTTAAATTGAATGGAAATTAATCATTCTTCCACATTAGCCGTGTGTAGGCTAAATGAAATGGTAGTGTTTAACGCCCGCTTTTACTACATATGGCACCGCAGGCGGTGACACTGATGATACATGAGATGAAGATGGAGCACTGGTGGAATGAGATGGCGGGGGAAACCGGAGGTCCCGGAGGAAACCCGCCCCAGCGCCGTGTTGTCCACCACAAATCTCACTTTGCGGTCACCTGGGATCGAACCCGGTCTGCCTTGGTGAGAGCCAAGCAGTCTAACCACTGAGCCACGGCGCGGCCGCGTGTAGGCTAAGATTTGGATAGATAGACTGAAAAAGTTCAATTCCATAGCCAGGATTTGAACCATGGACTTCCCAGTCTCCATGTGCTTGCTCTTAACCATTGAGCTATCATTGCCAATATGCCACTATGACATTAAGTTCTCCAACTGACTTGCATTTTTCCTGGTAAACCACTAGGGGTTCTTGCTTTTTTCATTTACGTCCTCCAATGTGATATCGGACGATGAATGAAATGGGTGAAATGATGCTCAAATGATTCCGGGGTCCATGGAGCTTAGAGTTATCTGACATTCATCTATCAGGATAAGGGAAAACCTGGAAAAAACCTTATTCAGGTAACTCACCCTAACCAAGATTTGAACTCGGGAACTCTGAACGTGAGGCAGACAAACTACCATCTACGCTATTGAGGCGGGTGGGGGGGGGGGGGTGGTCTCCTTCCTATAGCACAGCAAATTGCCAAAATGATGTGTATCACCATTGTGTCATAATCATATCACCATAATGTCATGCTGACATGTTGGCCATGGTAACTCAATGGTTAAGAGCAACTGGACGGAGACCAGGAGATCCGTGGTTCAGATCCCAACTATGGCATTGAATTTTTTCAGTCTTGACTCTACCTGTCTGTATGTCTCCTTTTGGTTGTAGTTCAAATTGGTAGCTAAGATTTTGAACTGTATTTTTAAATATATCAAGTGGTTATTGCTGCCATTTAAAATGACAAGTTTATAACTATGTAAATGGTCTGCAGGTTTACCAAGCATCATCATCCACCAGGACTGCTCCAGGAGGGGTGAGAGAAGTCAAGAAGGCTGTGTGTGATACAAGTTCCGGTGTGAAGAAACTGGCCATTGGCCATCATATTGGAGAAAGGGGACATGTGATGGAAAGGCAGCAGAATTTAATATCTGGTGAACAGGAAATAAATCAGGAGTTCATAAACTTATCAGAAGGTAAACTTCATGCACTTTTAAGGTTTACTTGTAAAATTCTGTGTTTACAGTGTAATTGCCTTTCTTTTCTAGATGTGAAATGTCAGTATTTGCATATTTCAGGATCACTGATATTGCAGATTTCAGTCAACTAATGTGTTCTGTGCGGAAATATAGTACAGAAATGGTTATGAATTAGTAACATTATGTAGTTTACATTTCATTCTCTTGGTTATTATAAATTAGAGTTTTGCACTAACCAGTATGTCTTAACTTTCACTTGGGCCCTTCATTTTCAGTATGCAGCACTTAACATTTTATTTTTGACCAATCTTTATTAACTTTATATTAACAGAATATAATGGGCTTCCTCAGTTACAAAAATACAATAAGAATTATTGAAAAATGTAAAATTCACAGCATATTACACATGTTGACGAAAACCTGGGGATGGGGCAGAGCTTGATATTGGCCAGTATATCAAATACTAACATGATAAATTATTCTGCAAGTGCTAATAGGTTCATAATACAATACTAATAGGTTCAGTTCATAGAATGCAGGACATGAATTAAGATTCGTGTTTACTATAAACATACTAAACCATGAAATTACATAATAGTTCTTTGTTATAGGTGGTACAATAGTGCTGTGCAACCTTTGCAGATCTGTTGTGCACTCCCTGTTTTATCATAGATCCAAAATAATATTGAGCTGAATAATTCTTTGGAGCATTAGGTTGAAAATTCCTCCAATTTTAGAAATTAACTCCCCAAAATCGATGGCTGTTTAAGGAGCAAGTGCTAAGGGCACTCATGTAGTAGATGGGTAGATGTTTGATAGACAGACAAGACAGACAGACAGATAGCCTTTATTGCCGTAAACTTTACAGTATAGCAACATCATAAATTAAAACTTACCAAGCTACATTATAAAAGTCACCAATGTATGGTGTATGGTATGGTGTATAGTCCTTTTAAAACTTAAAATAGGGAGCTCTCTTAGTCTTTGTGGTAAAAATTATATAATTTAATTGAAACGACTATAAAACTATTCTGAATTTTAGTGTGTCTAAATTTATTTATATATAAATTCAAACAATTACTTGTTGAGTAATTATGTATATTAGAGCAAAGTATAAAACTATTAAGATTTTCTTTAACATATAAAAGACAATTCCTTTCTTGGAAGTGTTGAAAACAGTGTTGTTATAATATAATATGACAAAATATCGTTAACTACACCAATGAGAATCAGTCGATGGCCGGTTGAGGATGGAGGCAAAGTCTCTGAAACATGTTCCGGAAAAATTTAAAAGTAATTGTTGTTTAGTGTCATTAATCGACTCCCTTTAAATTTAATATAGAAGACAATTCAGCACATACATCAATGGCAATGTTAAAATACCTAAATGAATAAAAAGTGGTTTACAATGTTCTTTTGAATGAACTCCACAAATTATTCTAAGGGCCTTTTTTGCAATATAAATATCTTAGCTGCTAAAGAGTGCCTGTTGACACAGTCTGCAACAGATTTCCTGTGTAGGTGCACTCCAGCCACATGTCCTCAATCATCCCTGAGAGCTTTTCCGCTTATGTTTTAGCTATTCTCAAACCTGTATCTGCCCAATCTCTGTATGAGAGCTTTGAAAAGCCTAAGTTCCAAATTTCTATATTTACTTGTTTACCACGTACACATGAGAAGATGTGCACCAAATGTTTAAGGCCCTCCTTCCCCTTTCCAAAACATTTGGTGAAGAATGTGCATTACAAACACACACTTATAAATACAAGAATAAATATTTATTTAGAAATTATTTAAAATGCACAATGAAGGCCTCATTCTCAATTTCTGAGCATAATATTCTGTATGAGCTGACAACCTAAAGAAAATAAAATGTTTGAAAAGGCTATTTGTAGTCAGTTTTAACACTTCGTCACTTACCTTTTTATATTATTGAGGGACTAGTTTCGGAAGCTGTTGCATCCATTTTCAACCTTGAAGCTACCCTTCTCAATAGCTTAGATCATTAATACAATTTTGAGTCGAACTAATACTCAATGCTCCATTTATTGCTAGTATTTACCTAGAACGCGTTTCGTTAGGATCTTCCTAACATCATCAGCTGTTGTTGACTAATGGATGCCGGTTCAGTGAACTCCTCGGAGGTGATAGGTGCATCTCTGTCGGTATCTTGATGAACTTGAAATTTGGGTTGTCTTCAAAGGTAGTATCGAAATTAAACAATTTACTTTCATATTTCTTTATAAAGATTTTTTCCCACGTGGTTAATGCAGCTGGACCTTGGACAGCTTAGATCATGTCTGCCTCATTCAAGAGGTACAGAGTTCGAATCTTGGTCAGGGTGAGTTACCTGGATAAGGTTTTTCCAGGGTTTTCCCTCATCCTGAAAGGGGAATGTTGGACTATGGACCCTGGGCTTATTTGAGCATCATTTCATCCATTGTTCGTATGACTTAATGTTGGAGGACGTAAATTAAAAATAAATAAATAAAATAAATCTTGAAGGTCCGACTATCGTCTGTTGTCTGCTCTCTTCTCTCTGGTGGTGAAACTATGAACTTAACCTATGTACAGCTAGTGTGAAGAAATGATTAATTTCCATCAATTAACTTAAGTAATATGAACTTCTTTATTAAATTAACGACTGGTGGGATTTCAAAGTTCATTATGCAGCCCTTATTTTTCCATATGAATATGTTCTCCCATGTCAGCTTGTTTTGGTGTATCATCCCTTTTAGTAATTTTGGATTTGGGTCAGTGTCATGGGTTTTGTTCCAAAAATGAAATGCTAGTGCTGACTTATCTTGTTTCAATTTTATGTTTCTAAAACTTTCTTTAACTCTGGTTTTTAGGTTTCTTTTAGTTGTTTGACCTATGTAAAATGTTGTAAGGATCGTGAAACTTTGTTTAATAATGGCGTCAGTTACCAGGATTATATCAGTGGTGCTAATGCGCCATAATTTCATGCTGCAGGAGTTCCTTTACATGCCAGTAAGTCAACTGATTTGGAGTTATCACTGTTAAGCACACTTAAAATCTAGTGATCTGGATCAGATTTGAACCAAGATCTTGGATAAGTAATTTTACTTTGAACATGTTTGAAGGGCATGTTGCCTCCATCAGCAGATAGAATGTGTGGATATATATATATATATATATATATATATTTTTTTTTAAATTGGCAGATAAAAGCCACTGATGTAAAACATTTCTTCAATGGAAATGTTGCTTCTGGCTGAATGTTTTTGGAGGTTTAATCATCAGATGGAAGACTAAAATGCAATAGATAATCTTTGGTTTTCCTGTTATCTTCAATTTTATTGGCATCTGGATTGTGTATATTAATTTTACTTTTGTTTACCTTCTTATAATGTTTTTATTGTATGCTGGCTGTGATTTAGATATTTAGATCTGTGGCTCAAATCCCGGCCATGGCATTGAAGTTTTCATGTTGACTACCCATCAAAATCCTTAGCCTATATACGGCTAGTGTGAAGAAATGATTAATTTCCATCAATTAACTAAAAGAATGTTAATAGTTTTACTTCTTTCAGCTTAGACTTATTTAGAGGATCCTACTTCAATAGCGTTTTTGCCTGCAGATGTCAAAAATGTATATAAAACCAAGCTGAATAGAATATAGGACACCATATAGTGTAAAAGTCAGTTTTGTTAGTGCAATTGTGTGAACATTTATACTTAACAGCTTGAGAATAAGAGTACAAAATCCTAATGATTGGCTCAAGTTTCTAAAACTCTCACTATAGGATAGTATAGTTGAACCTTGGGGCAGAGGGATGATTACTTGTAACTCAGAATTACTTAAAAATTAGATTTTGATAATACATTAAAAAATGTAATACAGTGAGCTTACATGTACAAAACTTTATACAGAATAAAGATATCTACAAAGCAAACTTATTTAGAAATTGATCCTGCTTTAAAGTACTCAGTTAATTTGGCTTGATTCATTTTTCTTCCAGTAAATGCCTATAACTCATTTAGCAAAACTTATTAATGAACTTAGAGCTTTTTCACTACAGCTTTTTGCACTTAACATTTCACCTGCTTTAGATATTTCAAGATATGAATCTTGAAAGTGTCAGTGTCGCTTGAAGCTGGTCCACTTTTGTAATCACCATCATGTTTTAGGCACACCTCAGCAATAATCTCCTCATCCTGTAGTTGACCACATCAAAATACACAAAGATATCAACATTTTCATCACTACCGATACCATCACCATCCTCAGAGACAGCCTTTTCCTTAAGATACGAGATTTAAAGAAGCAGTGTTTGATTGTCGAGGATGACAGCTAAATTAAATTCCATGGTTCATAGTGAATGTTTTTCATTTCCCATATCACTCAGCATTATTAAATGTTAAACCAGAGTTTGCTATAATAAATATGTGTTTGGAGGAATTTAGTAACAGTGACGTCAGAATTAATCACAAAAACTATTTGTAGTTGGTTTATTTTGATACTCGTCTCATTAATATAATATAAAAAAGTAAGTGATGAGTATCAATAAACCAACTACAAACATTTTTTGCTATAAGAAAATTTGAAATTTGCAATGATGCTCAAATCAAGTGGCTGTAGATGGCTGGTACAGAGATTAGGAGTGAAAAATCTCACTCAATGTTTTCCAAAATTGAGGTGAATGTGCTGCACATCGATCCATAAAAAATATATTTTCTTCTTATTAAATTTAAAGGGAGTCGATTAATGACACTAATGTCATTAATCGACTCCCTTTAAATTTAATTTATTATAACAACACTGTTTTCAACACTCCCAAGAAAGGAATTGCAAGCCCGGGCCTTAAAGTACTTACACGTTGTAAGTCGCCATTAAGGTAGTTGTCTCATGTGTTTATGAGAACTCCTAAGTGGTTTACCGGGAAAATACGAGTCAGTTGGAGAATTTAATGTCATATCAGCACGTGGCCATAGTAGCACAATGGTAGTGCGGCTGGACGGAAACCAGAAGATCCGTGGTTCAAATCCCGGCTATGGCATTGAATTTTTCAGTCTGACTCTACGTTTCCACAATTTAGCCTACACACGACCAGTGTGAAAGAACAATTAATTTCCAAGATTTTCTTCTGTTTATTTTTCATTCTAATGTCCACTTTCCTCAACCACTGATCCATTAAAGTCATATTCCATAGGTTTTGTTTTCTCAACCTTAAAATACCTCAAATTTCTGTATTTTTTATGGCAAATGGGAGAAGGGGATATGTCTGTATTGGTAGCACAAATTTTACTTTTCTTCACTTTATGGCATGAGTCACCCATTACAGCTAAAGTCTTTCTGGGAAGGATTGTGGAATAGGCCAGTCTTATTTCAGCTTTAGATATTATAAGGATGATAATAGTGTATGATTCCGGTAGAACATCCTGAGCAAGCTTTGAAATCAACTATGATGCTCTATCACTTTTGCTTACAGCTTGACACCACTGATAGGTAGAGCGCCCATGTGACAAGTGCCATTTCCAAATCAGCATTACTGTCTACCTGTTGACAGCTATGTTTGGTTGTTTTTGCACCCAATTTTAAAAAGCTCATGTAAAATAACATTTCTGTTACTAGGTGCCTAAAGTATTTCAGCCATTCCTGTGATGTTATTTCATTTTTCACCCCCGTTCTTCTGCAACAAGCCAGGTTTTTAAACACTTCCCTTCTCGCCTTACCACAGTCCTCATCAAACCATCTACTACTTATTTGTTTCATTTTCCCTTTTACTTTCATTTTTATCCCTACCCTTGTAACTATTAGTTTCATTAACTCTAAGCCTCTTTCTATATTGTTCTCATTCAGTGCAACCTCTATACCTACTCTTATTATTTTTATGTTTCTGTGTTTAATTCAGTTAGGAATTCCTTCTTCCTTTCTTCCCTCCATCTAAATGCATTCACTACTTTAAGCTCACCTTTCTCCTTTCTCTTGCTTCCTTCTTCTATCAATCCGATTTCTATCCCTAACGGAAAGTGGCCACTACTCAGTATTTCATTTGCTATTTTGAAATTAAATCTTTCAATGAGCTCCTCACCACACAAAATATAGTCAACCACACTTTGACCATTGTTATTTGCAAATGTATATTCACCATCCTCATCTCCTTTTACTGCCCCATTACATATAAACAAATTATTTAGTTTGCAGAAATGGAGCAATTTTACCCCTTCTTTATGGAGAACCTTGTCCTTGCTACTCCTTACCCATTCATGTACTTTCTCGCTACCTATTTCATCATCATGTCTTATTGATCTAATTTTCTTTTTGCCTATTCTAGCATTGCAATTCCCCATTAACAAAAACCCTATGTCCTGAAACTTATGTCTTAGCTCCTCCATATTGTCCTCTAGTTTATTAAATGTTCTATTATCAAAGAAGCTTGATGTGGGAGGGTTATAAACTATTCCTGTTCCTAGACTATGTTCTATTTCTGGACCTTTCTTTATTATCAGCCAAGTTACATTCCTATCTTCCTTTATCACTGCCTCTATTCTGTTACTGTCGATTAACTCTGATCTAACTAATGCACCTACTTCCCCTGACGCTCTCCCTCTTTCTTTCCTTTTAGTGGCTCCAGTGCACATATAACTAAAACCTCTTAAGTGTAGTAACTCATTTCCTAGCGACATTTTTGCAATTCCAACTATGTGTTGTCCAGGTGTTATATTCTGCAACTCCCCGTTAATCAGTTTGCTCTTTAAACCCTCAGCATTCCAGAACATCAGCTTTAACATTTGTTGCTATTGTGACTTTGTGGGTTTGTAGAATTAAAATGCTGAGTTGCAGAAATTAAAAATCTCCTTTATTTCCGAAGAGATACACTGTTCAATTCTCATGTAACAACATTACATCACATAATAACACAATCTTCCAAGGTCGATGACTATAATAAACCGTGACAGCTGATTATATTAACTCTCATTACAACAACACTCTTGTTACACAACTATCTTTTCAACAACACTCTCAGCTGTTCTTTGCTTACTCTGTTTACAACTCACTTTGCGAGCCGTCACGTCCTTAAATACCTAATTCGTAATTCTACAACAATCTCTATCAGTCCAGAAATTTCCAGAATGTGATATTCTATCACATTCTAGAAGCGTAACTTAATCTATGCCGGCAAGTCCTTTACCTCAGTTATCTCTGCTTGCTGGCGCTTGTTTACAATAGCTGCACTATCATTAACTGCTTAGCAAGGCTCATTATTACCATGAAATTTTATCCGCCAACTGTTTTCTTATTTGTGCCGAAACTTTTATGCCTGTTGCCGTGACATTATTTCCTGAAACAAAGGAAAGTTTCAATTTCTTTCTTGGAAGTGTTGAAAACATTGTTATAATAAATTAAATTTAAAGGGAGTCGATTAATGACACTAAACAACACTTACTTAATGCTTTTAAAAGTAAGTGTTGTTTAGTTTTATTGACTCCCTTTAAATTTAATTTAAAGGAAAGTTTGCCTTTTTGGGGCACTAATTTCTGTTGCCTTGTTATTTGCATTGTCTCTGCCCCCCTCTCTCTCTCTCTCCTCTTGGTTGAAAACTACTGTATTCCCCTCTCCCCACTACCACCATCTCCCCTCTTTCCAATATTTCTTTTAACTCACTTGCACTCACAAACCTTAAAGTGACTCACTTTGCACTCTTGTCGCTATGTTTCCCTTCTCTTCTGTCCTATCCTTCTGCGTCTGTGCTGCGCTGTCCTATTCCCATTCGTCTGTCTCTTTTCCTTCCCCTTCGTCTTTGGCCTCTTCTTCCCCACCAATGGTTAACGTCATTTTCTCTCCTTCGGCCACCTGTTCAGTTCTTGTATTTCTATCTGGCACGCGTTCTTTGGAATGTTGACCTGTCAATATGTTCTGATTTTGCAGACTTGTCGCATTCCTTTCCTGTTCTTGATTCATTCTCTGCATTGCAAGGCTCCAACCTTTGCCTTCTACATAGAGTTTCAAGCCTTTAACAAATGCTTTTTTTCCCATCTGCCCAGGCCTCCTTCATTCTTGTAATCAATTCTTTCTTCAATTCCTGCTCAGATTCACTACAATCGGCCTTGGTCCTCTTCCCATTCTTCCAATCCTGTGCATGTCTACGATCTCCCATCCCGTTACTGCAATTCCCTACTTATCTTGGAGAAGCTCCTCTATCAGCTCCCAGGTCCTGCTGTTTCAATTTTCTTTCATACTAAATACCACAAGATTTTGTTTACTTCTTCTGTACTCCACTCTTTCGATTGCCTCTATTCTCCAGCCACATTCTCTTAGTTCTTTCTCTGTTTCATAATTTCTCCTTTTTAACAATACATTCATCTCCGCGATGTTTTCAGTTATTTTTCATTGAATTCTCTTCTCGATTCCCTCCACTCTATTTTCTTCCCTAACACCTCTATTTTATCCAATTTCTCTATCCTGTATCTCCTCCAGCACTTCCATTATCTTAATTTTGGGTCCAGGGTTCAGCTCAACTCCTCCAATCACTAGCAGTATCATCACAACCAAAATGGTCCATGCAGCATCTCTCGTTCCTTTAACAATGTTGTTCTTTACTGTACATTTCCTAGTGCAAAAACGCCCGATTCTGGCTCTATAAAGCTCTAGTTGCACACCCATGTTTTCCCAAGCATAAGCACTGCCATGGCATGTCTTACCTCGACTTCTCGTCAGCAACTCCTTTGACTATGTAAAATTCAGTTAGATTTCACTGGAATTTAATATGTATAACAGCAAATTACTTGTAAATGTATTATGTATAAATAAGGTTCTGCTAATGTGTTTCTAAGTTACATTTTTTCTGGGAGCTACAAATATTTACATCTGAAAGCAAATTACTTGGAACTAGGTAATGTATTACTATTAACCACTTTTACTTTCCTTCCCCAAGCTCACAGATATCTCAGAATTATCTCTTGAAGCATTTACTTGCTCTTTGCAAATAATAATATGAGTTGAAGTAAGATATTAAGAGGATAGATGAAATGCAGAGGATGATCGTTTATCATTTCAGTTGAAGCAGAGGACTTCAATAAGGAATTTGAAGAAAAAATAAAGCAAAGCATACCTGGATTACACAACAGGATTACTAATGGACGTGGAACTCCATCCAATGAAGATGAAGGCCATGGCAACATGGGAAGGCGTAACATAAGGCGTGCTATACTTCCAAGTGCCTCTATCCCAGAGTAAGTGTTAGATGTTCTTGTTACTTTAGAACATTTAGATGCTTTTGTACAGTTGCTGAATTTTTGTGCTAACACTCGAATGCTTTGCTAAAAAAATTTTAACATTCTGCAAAGGTAGGTAACATGTTTTCAAATTGTTTTACTTTGGCACCTATTACAGCATATAATAGTTTTGAGATGTGAGGGAACAACTCCCCGTCCCCTTCAATGCTTTGTTACTTTTATTTCCCACCTATTTTAGTGATTGTAAGTGTTAAGAAAAGAAAGGTAAAAAGAAAACAGAATGGCCAAAGTAAAGCTGCTTGCTGTTTCTGAAGTCATAGCCACAAACATGACCACAGTGCTTCAAAACCAGTTATTATATAGAAGAAATGATAGTGCAGACACCATGGTTAAAAGCTGTGACCCTTAATTTAAATTCTGTTTAGGTGAAGCTGCTACTGCTATTTTAGTTAATTGATGGAAATTAATCATTTCTCCACACTAGCCGTATATAGGCTAAGATTTTTGATGGATAGAGTCAACATGAAAAATTCAATGCCATGGCCGGGATTTGAATCACGGATCTCCTGGTTTCCGTCCAGTCGCTCCAACCCATTGAGCTACCATGGTCAACATGCCGTCCTGACATTAAATTAATTCTCCATTTGACTCGTATATTTCCCCGGTAAACCACAAGGGGCTCTCGCATCCCGGCCATGGCATTGAATTTTTCATGTTGACTCTATCCATCAAAAACTTTAGCCTATATACGGCTAGTGTGAAGAAACGATTAATTTCCATCAATTAACTAAAATAATAAGAGTTAAATGATGAAGCCTGGGACTCAAGTACTTACGATAGTAAGTCACCACAAACAGTGTATCTCGGATGCGAGAGGCCCTAGTGGTTTACCGGGGAAATATACGAGTCAAATGGAGAATTTAATGTCAGGACGGCACGTTGGCCATGGTAGCTCAATGGGTTGGAGCAACTGGATGGAAACCAGGAGATCCGTGGTTCAAATCCCGGCCATGGCATTGAATTTTTCATGTTGACTCTATCCATGCTACTGCTATATTTTTAATTTCAGTTCTTCCCCAAAAAATTGAACTCTATTGTAGTAATTAATTAAAAAGTACAAACTATTGTTTTTGGGGTATTTAAAAGAAATGCAGTGTCTTAAAATTAAATTGGGCAATGTTTTCTTCAGTTAATCAACATGAGAGTCAGTTTTTGAAAGCGTACTATTAGTTTCAAACTAATAGAATGCTTTATCATAGTAGTTTCACACTTTTTTAAAGACATTTACATTTCCACTATTAACAAAGTAGTATAATCAGCAGGCATTATAGTGAGAGAAATATTACAAGGTAAATCATTTACTGCAATTAGAAAAGAAAGAGAATTTAAGATAGAATCCAGTGCTATACCCCTAAGAAGTGACATAGTGTAGATAATTTGCTATTCACAGATCTGTACAGTTTGTATAGGATAGTTTTTGCGACTTGTTTATGATGTGTGAAGTAAATGTCTTGACATATGTCCTCTTTGAGAAAGAATTGAAATAGTGGAGGTGTACCTGTCTACAGGATCGTTTAAGGAAATGAGGGACATATTTGGAAAGAGCAGTATACAGGATTTGGTGTCAAAGTGGTGTACTACAGGATCAGTTGCAAATGCAAAAAGGAGTCAAGCCATATTCATTTGTACACCTGTTGTGATTGCAGATATTGGAGTATGAATGATTCAGAGTCCAAAGAAAATTGTCACAACAAGTGAATGTTTCCTCTAGGGCTTGTCAACATGTTTTAGGCTGAGATGTGTTCAAGAACTGAAGGAGGGAAGATAAGGCAAAATGGTGAAATACTGTACATGACTAGTTCAAACAATTGAGAGTGGAATGTTGGGTCTTCTGCTGATTTCTTGAGTCCTGGTTCCATCTGACATGTGAACTCCTAGAACAGCAGATACTGATCATTGTTTGTGAATGATTTTTGTCATTTACTGTTATTCACAGTGGACATGTCTATTAGAGTGGTGACTACCCACCTAGGTAGCGTAGATGGTAGAATGTCTGCCTCACATTCAAGAGGTCCCGAGTTTGAATCTCGGTCAGGGTGAATTACCCAGATAAGGTTTTTTCCGGGGCTTTCCCTTATCCTGAAAGACGAATGTCGGGTAGCTCTAAGCTCCATGGACCCTGGACACATTTGAGCATTATTTCACCCATTTCATTCACCGTCCGATATGACTTAACGTTGGAGGATGTAAAATTAAGTGACTACAATAATGCCTTGACCCAGAGTATCAAAACTGGTTAAGTTCTCTGTCAAGAAAACTGTCTGCATTAATTTCTGGTGCTGGAAGAGAAATATTTGCCTTCTTTACATTTTAGTGCAGGTTATTATCTTCCTTTCACAGAGATTGAATTTTAGAACTGATTTTTAGGAGAAACTTTAGCTGGTCTTATGTATCCTATCTAAAAAGGAGGTGTAAATGTTTCCTAAAGTTGTATGCACTTTAGCTGGCACATTCTGGTTTGGTTACTAATGGGACTGTACTTTCACAGCTTTTATTCTGAGTTCCAATTGAAAATTTATTAAAATACATTATGTTTTTGGTGCAACAATTTTTAATCACCTTAACCATACACATCAACATGGTATCCATTTGAGTATCAGCTTGAGCACAGAATATTGTGACTTTGTGGGTTCGTGAAATAACAAGACGAGGTTACAAACGCAAAAACTACACTTTATTTTCCTAGCAATACACCGTTCACCAATACAAAATTGCTAGATCACCTCAAAACTGTTTATTTTTCAGACACTACCCTCAACTGTCTCTCGCTTCCGGTAACGATCGGCCCCGAAGTTTTCCGAATCTCCACGGCCATCATTTATTCATCGGCTTCGCGAGTCTACCGCCAGGGTGACACTGCTTCCTCCTCAAGGCTGGTCGTCCCGAACAGTGCCTTCGTAGCGGGCCAGGCGATCCAGATGTACCACCGACATCTTTCCTCGGGGCACCTTCTGGATGCGGTAGACCACGTCATTAATCCTCTTCACCACACGGTACGGTCCTTGCCATGGCTGCTGAAGCTTCGGGCAGCGTCCCTTGGTCCGGGTAGGGTGGCACAACCAGACCAGGTCACCTTGCTGGAACCCTTGGCTGTTGGCTTGCCTGTCGTATCGGGTTTTCATGCGGTCGCTCGCCTTCTGGATGTTCTGGCAAGGTGGTCCACCAGGTTCTCCACATCTCTCAAGAGTGGCCCCAAGTCTGCGTCCGCCAGCTGCTCCCTCCTCAGGCCTGCACTATCCCAGCCATCTGCAGGCATTGCCGTGACTACTCGAACTGCTGCGGCATGCTCCTTCTCCTCCACTCTTGTGCATTGGCCGCACTCTTCTGGACAGGGCCTTCGGGACATAGCGTCCGCGTTACCGTGACTCTTCCCTCTGCGATGTTCCGAGGTGAAGTCGTACTCCTGCTGCCTCTGGACCCAACGTGCTGTCTGGCCTTCCGGTCGCGCCGTCACCATCACCTTGCTCCTCGCGGGGACAACCACATCTTCGTTCAAGATGACCCTGCAAATTCCAAGGCGCTCTTCTGGTTGACAGAGTATAACCTCTTCTCCGTTGAGCCTCAGGACCTTCCTGCCGAAGTCGACCGTCGCCTCGTGGCTCCTTAGGGCATGCAGTCCCAGAATCACCTCCTCAGCCACCTTCGTGACGAACACCCACAGACGCACGGCACTCCGTCCCAAGGTCAGCTCCAGCAGGGCCTCCTTCTCCACAGGCAAGGTGTCGCCCGATGCCAACACAAGCTCGTATGGTCGGCTCAGCTTCCTCGTCGGCAAACCATTCGCCACGTCAGGTCTGATGATGGTCACGGCTGCCCCAGTGTCCACTAGCACGCGGCACGGCTTTCCTCTTACCCAACCGTCCGTGATGAGGCTGTCATCCATACGCCGGCTGACCGCGCGCAGTGTTACTCGAGGGGATGGTGGTGATGGCGCCGACGTGCCCCTCTCCACGACGGCCCTTACTCGTTCTTCCCGCTGCTCTTCCTGGTGTGGGCAGTCTCTCCGCAGGTGTCCGGGCTGTCCACACCCCCAACACAGGCCACTATGTCTTCGCCGGCGTCCCTCAGCTGGTCTTCTGTCTCCGGCCTAGCGGACACTCCTCGTCCTCGACGTCGGGATAGATGCTACCTTGGCCGCCTCCATCCTTAATGCCGCTGTCAGCGCCTCGTGGATGGTTTTATAATCGCCGAGCATTAGGCGCTGACGAATCTCCGTGTCCCGTACCCCGTCGACAAAGTTGTAGGCGGCTTCCCGGGATACGAACTCCAGTGGCAGGTCAACCAAGGCCTTGCCAGCTAGCTGCTCAATCGCTATGGCGAACTCCTGCAGCATCTCCCCCGGCTGCTGTGACCTTGCCTTTAGCTGGCTGCGGTACGCTGCGGCTAAGCGGTGGTTTCCGAAACGATTCTCCAGGGCCTCCCAGATGTCCTTGGGCGCCGCCGTTGTCTGCACCGCGTTTAGGACTTCCGCGACCCGTCCCTGGAGGCTGGCTATTAGCTGTGTGGCCTCCTCCTCCGGTGACCATCTGTTGTGCTTGGCCACTGTGTCGAACTGGCGGCGGAAGACCTCAAATGTTGACGCGCCGTCATATTTCGGCGGTTTGACGCGCGCAGATGTTGTGTCGCGTCCCGGCGCGTCGGCCTTCAAATCCTTCAGTTTCCTGCCGACGACGTCCTCTACTATGGCGTTCAGGGACTTGATGCTGGTGTCGGCCTTTCCCTCCAAGTCGTCAAAGCGGCTCGCTAGGTCCTCGACGCGCTCGTCCACTTGGCCCATCCGCTTGCCCAGCTCTGTCTCGTTATCGATCACACCGGCCAACTGTTCTTCAAACTTCACGGCAAGGGCCTCGTTTGCCGCTTTCATCCCCGTGGCCAGGCTGTCGTTCGCTGCCCTCATTTCTGTGGTCAATTCGGTCTTTATTTGTTTCATCTCCGCGGCCAGGTTGTTATTTGCCATTTCTGTTTTTGCAGCGAGGTTTTCATTTGCCGTCTTCATTTCTTCCATTTTCTCTAAAATCTTTGCCAATGCAGCTTCCATTGTCGTATATCCCACTTCTGACACCAGTTGTGACTTTGTGGGTTCGTGAAATAACAAGACGAGGTTACAAACGCAAAAACTACACTTTATTTTCCTAGCAATACACCGTTCACATATACAAAATTGCTAGATCACCTCAAAACTGTTTATTTTTCAAACATTACCCTCAACTGTCTCTCGCTTCCGGTAACGATCGGCCCCGAAGTTTTCCGAATCTCCACGGCCATCATTTATTCATCAGCTTCGTGAGTCTACCGCCAGGGTGACAATATGTTAATCTTCCACTTCTTATCGTCATGTTTTTCTTTATAGCTACTCGTGGAGACTCTCCAGTATATGTGACCATCCATCTTTTAACGACCTTTTGGACTGACAGAACACAGTGTGCTCTTTGATTGGTTTACTTTTGTTTATTTCTTTGGTTGTTGGAAATACAAAACTCTCTTCAATAAAGAATGATCATAATTTTTTTACATTCATAATTTCCCACTGTGTGTGTAGTGTTTAACGCCCGCTTTTACTACATACGGCACCGCAGGCGGTGACACTGATGATGAATGAGATGAAGATGGAGCACCAGTGGAATGAGATGGCGGGGGAAACCGGAGGTCCCGGAGAAAACCCGCCCCTACGCCGTGTTGTCCACCACAAATCTCACTTTGCGGTCGCCTGGGATCGAACCCGGGCCGCCTTGGTGAGAGCCAAGCGGTCTAACCACTGAGCCACGGCGTGGCCGCAATTTCCCACTCTAGAATATAATCTCATAATATTCTGTTAGCTTAATGTGTAACAAACATGCTGTAGTAGTTCATTGTTGGTGGGCAAACGGAGCTATGTTCATTATTTCTTGCTGAAATAATGGAAGTGAGGAGCGTGGAACAATATGGGGCTTTGAAATTCTACTGTCATCTCAACAAATCTTCAGCTAAGGTCTATGCAATGTTACAGGAGACCCATTGAGAATTTGTTCTTCCCTACAGCACACCTCAGAGGTGGTTTAAGTTGTTGAAACAATCAATTTCATAGATAGGTGGATCCAGCACTCCAGTTACTGGTCTTACAGAAGAAAACATCAACACTGCTGCTCTCATTGTAAGAGAAGACCAGCAAATAACCTTAAAAACACTTTCTGAAATGCTGAGAAACATTGCAAGAAGACCATATCAGGTGCAAAAGATCACATTTCTGTGAAATAAGCTGGATGCTGCACCACGATAATGCACAGCTACATATTGCCAATGTTGTTGCTGAATATCTTGCAAAACTCAATGTGAAGGGTGTCCCTCATCCCCCTATAGATTTCCTAACATGAAGAAACACATCTGTGGGAGGCGTCATTCATCTTTAGAAGCAGTAGTGAAGGCTGCAGAGACAATTTTGAAGGACCTCTCAAAAAATGGTTTCCAGCATGTCTTTGCAGACTGGCAGAAACACTGGGACAAGTGCATTGCATCTAAGGGAGACTATTTTGAGAAGGACCATCAAATGATGGAGGTTTTTTTAAGTTAATGATCATTCTCTGTTGAACAGCCCTCGTATCTTTACCAGTTACCTTTCTTTCCCAGAAGGGAAATTTATGTTCGTTGTGGCTTTGCATCTTTATGGTTTGGTATTAATGCTAAAGTTAACATCTGGTCCCATCATTCTTTTGTCCTTTCTGAAATTGAGGAACAGTTTGACAGCTGGGACTTCATTTACATTGATGACTCAGAGTTCTAAATTTTGTCTTTTACTGCAGTAGTGTTTGATTCTTACAGCTGAGCTTTTTAGTGCTTGACAGGCTCTTATTGTAAATTCAATGTCAGGACCTGCAGCAGTTTCTTGAGTACACTCCAGAATCTGTAGTTGATGTACAGTTATGATCCTCTTGTGCAGCATGTGGTTGCCTAGACACATCTGCATGCCAGGAAATCAGGCTGATGATAACTCTGCCAAAGCTGCCACTCTATCTCCCAGGTGTTTTTGTTCTATTTTGTGCTATTGTACTGACTGAGCTGTTACTTGAAAGAGCAAACTTCAGGAGGTGAAGGCCCCCCTCCCCATTATCTGGAGTACCCCTTCGTGTACCTGTGATTATGAAGAGAATTTAAGTTAAACTGTGTATCGAGCACTGCTCTTTTAGTAGTCATCTTTTATTACACAAATATAAGTATTTGTAACCAAAACTTCACTTATCTTAAGAAAATGAAAAAAGAAAAATTTAACATCATTTTCTTAAAATAAGTGAAGTTTTTGTTACAAATATTTATATTTGTGTAATATTCATTGCTTTACTGTAGCTAGCTTAATTTTCTACGTAATCATTAGTCACCTTTTATGTTCTGACCTTGCGTTTATAGCTTTAAAAAGTATCGTGCGCCAGGGATTTGTACTGTTCACAGCAGACTGACTGCCGTAGCAACTACAATTATGTTGGTAGCCTGACATGTCCTTGATTGGGTATGTCACTTAAAATCAGATGGAGTTTATTGCAGTTATACTGTTTGCCAATGGAAAGAAAGTCCCTGACAAGAATGTGGTACCTTTATCTGTTACAAAACAGTGCAACAAGGACAGTGAATGTGTGTGACAGAATGTATGCTACACAAGGAGTGGAACTATTAAGGAAAACATGCACCCTACACGAAAGGAATTCACTCAGTATATTATTACCGACAAGGTACTATTTACAAAAGTACAAGGTGTGTGAAGGTAACTGAACTGACCTGATTGTCATAACCAGCCACTGGACAGGGTATCGGAACTGCAATTTTCCCCTGACATCTCATTCCCCTGGGACTTTGTTTGCTGTGGCAAACTAACTTGAGGGTGATGGTGTAGACAGCTGCTCACAATGCATTCTATTGAAGAAAGAGTGTTTTTGTTACAATATTTTTTTCACTAAGCTGATAAGGTTATGGAAAATATGAAATGGATATTTCAAATGATTTTCTGATTCCACTTAGAATGTTAATGGCAGAAAAACTTGAAATTTTAGATATAATGTTGCGTAGTCCTACGAAATGAATGCACAAATTGGCACAATAGGCTGGAGTGTCTAAATGTACAGCACATAAGGCATAAGAAGCTAACTTAAATTGTAGACCTATACAATTTTATTGGTGCATGTATTGGAAGAAAGTGATTATGCACAGAGACTGATGTTTCCATTTATGTCAGTCTTTCATTTTTCTAACACACACAAACCGTGTGTAGGCAAATTCCAAAAGATACTTGAACTGGAAACTCTAAGGTTACAAGCGGAAAGACATGTGTATCAGACAAAGCAGTGGAGAATTGTCTGATATAGCTGATTCTTCCAGATCACTTCTGCATCTAACATAATTCTCAGATACTTATACAATCCAGGTACCTTCAAATTTTTCCCAAGGAAAAGTGGGCTCTACCAAACCAGGCAGCCTTCTCCTTATAAAGGCTATTATTTCAGACATCTCTGGATTGTTGGACAAGTCTGTTTTCTTGTACCATTCCTGTATAGAGATTTAAGAAAACCTGCATAAACTTTGAAACAACACTTGGGAACTTTTCTCTTGCTATCATCTCCATACCCCTAGGCATGTACTTCCCCCTTCCCCCATTGAATCTGTTCAGTAGCTGATCTACAACCAGACACCATAGGGTGGGTGACAGAATTACTCCTTGGGGGCAGCCTCAGGGTGCTGATGAGCTCACAATCACCCCCCACCCTCCAGATTCACCACTGCCTGTTAGACTTCCTAGGAGATATAATCCAGTCTACCGGACTGAATTCTCTGCTCTTTTGTCTCTTGATGATGCCTAAAGAAATAATATTAAAGTCATCGTCAATACCACGGCCAGTTCACCATAGTGAAGGAGCTTCCGATAAACTGGTTAACCTCCTGTTGTTTATCTCATCGGGAGGAAATTAGCATGGTTCAGTTGCATATTGGGCACTGCCATTTTAGACATAGTCACTTTTTCAAGGGGAAACCTGGCCCAATTTGCCCACTTTATAATAATGCTCTCTCAGTCAGACATATGCTGCCTACCACATCTTCAGGAGTCTCTGCCGCTGCCGGTCAGCTTTGAAGAGATCTTGACAGACAGTAACAAAGCAGTTGAAAAGGTTTTTAGATATTACAATAAAATATAATAATTTGTTACAAACTTCACTTGCCTTTCCATTGTGTAAGGACTATGATACAATGAAGCACAAAATTTATATAATTTTGAGTCAAACTAATACTCAATGCTCCACTTAATGCTAGTATTTACCTAGAACGCATTTCGTTAGGATCTTCCTAACATCATCAGCTGTTGTTGGCTAATGGACGTCGGTTCGGTGAACTCCTCGGAGGTGATAGGTTCGTCTCTGTCGGTATCTTGATGAACTTAAAATTTGGGTTTTTTTCAAACGTAGTGTCGAAATTTAACAATTTTCTTTCATGTTTCTTTATGAAGATTTTAACTTGAACATTAGGCTTAAAGAGCATTTTAGGAACATCAGGAACAAATAAATAAATTGGCGACAGCGTACCATTTTTGGAAGGAGAAGCATCATATAGAATGAGAAATTCACTTATTAAAGAGTTTCCAAGGTCCAGCTGCATTAACCAGGTGGGAAAAAAATCTTCATAAAGAAACATGAAAGAACATTGTTTAATTTCGACACTTCCTTTGAAGAAAACCCAAATTTTAAGTTCATCAACATACCGACTGAGATGCATCTATCACCTCCGAGGAGTTCACCGAACCGACGTCCATTAGCCGACAACAGCTGATGATGTTAGGAAGATTCTAACGAAACACGTTCTAGGTAAATACTAGCAATAAGTGGAGCATTGAGTATTAGTTCGACTCAAAATTATATTCACTTACCTTCTTAAGAAATTGAAAATTCTTCAAAGATCAGGACTAGTTTTGCAAATATTTACTTGCATCATCAACCAATTTGTTGATTTCTGTTATCGTTTCTGCCATTAGGTGACGAAATGTTTTTGTATTTATTACCAATCTCTGAAAATGAAACCTACTGACAGAATCAATTGTCTGTGTTTAAAAATTCATCACACCGTTTCTATTTTTTAAGATAAATATTTTCTCCTAAGCCAGTAAATTGATCAGTTCATTTAATTACTTTAATTATGACTTCTGGATTTATTTCATGGTTAAAGAACCAAAACTGATCTGCCACAGCTGATGTATCAATCTGTTTTAATATTTCTAAAATGTTCCTTCTGGTTTTTAATTACGTTTTGTCCTTCCAGCATAAACCTGGTTGCAATCTAAACAATTAAATTGATAAATGCTAGATTTTTTACTATCGGAAATTTTATCCTTTTTTTTAGAAAAATTTAATCTTTTATATCATATTTATGTTGAGGAACCAAAATTATACAAATTCTTTAAAAATTGTTGAAACTTTTTATTAGCCAAAGAATGGTAAGTAAATTTTTTAAAATTATAATCTTTTATTATATTAAGGGTAGAAATGTCATCTTTTTTGTGTTTCTACCAACCCTTCCAAAGTCTTCAGCATGGAGGATGTTAGGCTGATAGGACAAAAAGCTGTAGGCCCCTGTAGTGAGATTACACTCTCCTTGACACTTTCCTCATTTTCATGAAAGTAGGTTACTTATATGGAAGCAAACATGCTAATTTGGAAAACATGTATCCTTTCTATGAAATTCAATATTGGACACCACATAATTGTGATTTTATATATGTATAATTTTGCTGCAAAAGATGAATAATAACATAACATAGTGTGCATCTTCAGGCCATATGTAAAATTACAAACAAATCACCCCTTATGATTGTAAGTGATTAGCTGACGACTGACACAAGACAGTAAAACTGTCAAGTGTTTCATAATAAACAGTCTTGAACATTCACTCTTTAGTGGCTTACTTAAGTTGCTCTCTATAGCTCACAGTGACTGGTAATGCATTGCAAAAGATTCATCATTATTACTTTGTATTTTAGTGCATGTTGTGTAACAATACATAGTTCACAATGACTTCTACCTATTCTAGGAGAAAATGTACGAACAATCCAAATAACTTGAGTTACATATGTGGTTCTTTGTAATTGTGAAGACAGAAAACCAACATTATACCACTTTTGAAGAAAGTGTATTTTGCATATTTTAAAGCTAAGGCAGGAGATCAAAGACTCACGAGCTCTGCATACTTTCTGCAAAGCATGTCGTGAAGGGCTAAGGCGGTGGTACCATGATGGTGATTCACTATGATGATTGCAGCTTGTGCATGAGTAAAGTATCAGAGTACAATAAGACAAATAAAACAGAAAAGTAAATATCCAGATGGCTTTTCTTCAGCTATAAGACCTGTGCCACTATTGCTATTCCACCAGCTCAGAGTTCGGTCTCTAGGTCAACAGAAAATTCCACTACAGGTGAGGATTTCTTAGCACACTATGAAAACAAGTCACAGCATTTTAGTCAAGAAGAGTCGATCGACTTAGTAAGAGACATAGGTAGTACAAAAGATGAGCAAATTTACTTAGATCAAAGTTGAAAGAAGAATATGCTGGCTCCAGGCACCACTATTTCCTGGCATAGGAATAGAGACAAATAATTTACCAAGTTCTTTTATATGGAAGACTAACTTGTTTATTCTTATGATGTACCAGGTTTAATTCAACAACTGGGATGGTTAAAACATACAGTAGTAATGACTGGCATTTATTTATTGATGCTTTGAAAATAAATATAAAAGCATTTTATTAACAATGGAAGCAAATTTTTTGCAATGCCAGTAGCATATTCTGTGTTTCTGAAAGAATCATGTGACTTACCTTGAAACCATTTTAGAAAGAATTACAAGGAGTATCAATAGCTATTGTGCGGTGACCTAAAGGTCTCCAGTATCTTACTAGGGCAGCAAGGAGGATATACAAAATATCCATACTGTTTGTAAAAATGGAACAGAAGTTTAATGCCAGGAGTAAAAAAGTCATTCGCGGCAGTCTAGTTGATCCAAAGAAAATGTTATTGCCTCATTTACATACAAGATTAGATATTATGAAACAGTTTGTGAAAGCATTGAACAAGAATGTTTCATGTTTTAAATACTTGAGCAGTAAGTTTTCTGTGATATGTGAAGCTAAGATACAAGAGGGTATATTTGTAGGACCTCGGATAAGACAGCTAATGAAGGGAATTGCATTTTTGGACAAGCATGGTGTGCTTTAAAAGAGATATCAACAAGTTTCTTGGAAATATAAGACATCTACGATATGAGGAAATTATGAGAAATATCTAAAAGCTATGAGCTTATGGATATAATATGAGTTTAAAGCTTCACTACTACTTCTGCTCTCATCTAGACTGTTTTTCTGATAATTTGGAATCCCTCAGATGAACGTGAAAAATTTCCACAAGAAATCAAAGAGGTGGAGAGGAGATATCAGGGTCTGCAGAACATTGCAATGTTAGTGGAAGTTGGTGCTTGAAAAGAAAAAGTTCCTCAACAATGACAAACGGAAATCAACACAGCCATCCTTCTGGCCAATGAAAAAGTAACTTCACAGCTTTTTTTGCCAGTACATAGATATTTGAATGTATTTATTACTCAAATTTTGCATTCCGTATTCTTTTATAAAACATTTTTTTTTTTTTTTACATTAGAAACAACAGTTTCAAAATATTATTTTGTGATTTTTGAGAAAATCTTATGGGATATAGAAAAATGGAAAAACACCATTCAATTTAGCATATCAAAATTAGTTAATATCACCTTTGAGATTGTAAACCATCAAACAAAAGTTATATTTTGCAGGACAGTGTTATCTGCTTGGCTTGGGTATAAATTCACTTTGGGCTGCTCATACCTCATGACCAGACAGGCTTCAAATATTCTCACTGTGTGTAGAGAGGTACTCCCAGCTCCTTCAGCTTTCTTTTAGCACTGGGAAGATTTCATCCATACCTGCACTTCTATAAGGTTCAAAAGCCCAAGTTTCAAAAGTAAAAATGGCCATTTAATATTTTTAAAATCCACACATCAGCTTTCTTTCAGAGACTTAAGTGCTTCAGTTGAGATTGGTTCTTGAACCATTTTATGTTTCTTGAGCAATGGGTTTCAAGCAACAGTCTCAAAGTCTCCTCCAAAAATTGCATCCATCAACTGATTGGGTCCAGTGAGGCCAGCTTGGCCCCACCTCCCAAGATCAGTAGTTTCAAATGCTCTTGAGTACTGTCACAAAAAGGACTCCATGATTTCTCAGAGGCCTTTCTGATCACTTTTTTGAACTGCCTCTAGGATTCTTTGTATATTTGATGTTGCTTAGCACTTATATCCTGATGCATATTATATTCAACATTTCCTTTTCTTGACTGATTCCAAATATGAATTCCATCTGATTTGTCTCTTATCCTTACCTTACATATGAGGGGGCAGTTCCTTTCATATGCGGACACCAAGGTGTTAATGAAAAACTATACAGACAACTTAAGGTGTTCCTAATTCTTTATTCTGAATTAGGGTCCATTCTTAATCTCTCAGATCCCAAAAGACTAGTATCAACTCTAGAACTTTCTTTCTTTGAAAATTAATAAAGGCTAGAACATTATTTTAATGCAACATTTCAAGATCTGTTGTGCTGAAATATTCTAGCAGTGCCACTCCTTTCTCATCGATACACAATGATGTGCATTAGAATCATACCCATTCAATAAGTTGAGGCTTCTTCTGTTGTAGTAAGTAATAAGTTCTTTGAACTCCTGAGAAGAAGCTTCCTCGTCATAAGTAAAATAAGCAGAATAGACTACCATCTAGTAATGAGGGATGGAGCTGTTCAATCGTATTCATGTTGACCTAAACTAAAAGCGGCGCAAAGTTATACATAAGATATAGTGTGATAAAGTGGTGACCAAAGATAGCAAATTCAGCTGTTAATTTTAGAAATATTTCATACAGGTGTATTGTGTAAAATGATGTCAAAGCCACATATTTGCTAAACATAAGTTTATTAAATGCTGCATTTCATGAATGTTCCAGTCATTTTTACTATAAGCAAGAAGCATACTCTTGATTTGTAAAGACTGCCATAGTTCTGAATGCTTTAGACACATCTGAAGTGCTAACAGAACCTGCAGTTGTGGCAAGTGTCATGGCAGGTTCCTGACCTTCTATTCTATATGCACACCAATTTAGCAGGGTTGCCAAGCATAAGCCTGTGACTTTATTGCAATAGACATGCAGAGATCTAGTCCTTTCATATCATTTTGTGACTAAACAATCATTTTAGCAACATATGATGAAGACCAAATAACTCATGTTTGGTAGCTCTATCTTGTTATCCTAATTGCAAAAGTAAATGAAAAGGTATGAGACATTTGTGATCAAAACTTTGACCAATTTTACTTTTTATTTATGCAACCATGCACTTTAGAAGAAAATGGTACAGGAGCTTAGGTTTCAGCTTAACATCAGGTAGCTGTTGAAGTCTTTGCACTCATATCCCTAACACCTTATAATTCCCACATCTAACTAGGAATGTCGTAGGTTAGGTCCACACAAATAGAGCATGGTTAAGACTATATGCTCTCAGAGATCATTAGGTATTCAAAGGTTGTAAATGTGCTATACAACCCTTCACCTTGGGTTTGGGGAGTTGGTTTGCAGTCTCCTTTCAGGGACAAGATCAGTGAGGTGCACTGCAGAGCTGAAAGTTGTCACCACCAGTCTTACATAATTTATTCTTCACATAATGGTTGCATTGGTGTTTTCACTTAATAAAAAAGGTATCTATTATCCAGGGAAATATGGTACTTGGAAATATTTTCTTCAAAATATTGTTTGACAAGAGGGAAATAGCTTTCTAGTTTTTATAAAATTGTTGCTTTATTTTTGAAGTGTCTATTAAAAATTAAAACTTGTCACATTTTCTGAAGGCATAGACATTTCAATGAGACATTTCCCACTAAACTCTTCTAAATAGGACTTAGCACCTATACCTTGTGACTGTCACTAAAGTTGTTCCCAGTGTTTGTGTAGTTAACCTTAATTGTGCAAAATGAAACATGGAAAAGATAAGAATGATTCATAAATGTTGAGCTGAGAGTCAGCAGAGCTGAAGAGTTAACCAACATTTGTATTTTGCTTACAAAGAAAATGCCATAGTGAAGTTAAAATCATGATCTCTTGACCTATATGAATATAAAGTACTTACAGAAATGGACCACACTAATTACTCTCACATCTTCAAAAGAGAACTGTGAAATGTATAATTTAAGAGCATTGCTACCTCATTCCTAAATAAATTTTCATTTGCCTTTAAACTGTTTACATTATAGAATAAGCTGCATACATTAGCTTATGCATATGTAAGCATAAATGGCTATTACATAATTTAAAAATTGAAGTTATTAGCTTCATATTTTGACTGTTGCAGGTATAGCTGAATATGAAATAATTGTAAAGGATTGTACTTCAGAAAAGAAAAAAAAATAGTTGGCACTAAAGATATTTAAACTAGGTAATAACTAATTACAGTAAGAGTAGAATTACAGTTACTGTACCTTTGTTTACTTGTTTCTTATCTCAGTATCATTTATGTTTAAATAGTGGTGAGAACATGAACATAGTGTTCTGTGACTTTTACAGGTACAGAAGGCATTATTAAGGGTTGATTTAACACATAGGAAGCTAGAAAATTCAGGGGAAAATGTAAGTAAACTGCAGAAGAGGAAAAATATAGCGTGGATTTAAATGCAAAATATGTCCTAAATGTTTTACTTATTTGTATGTATGCATGTTTGTTAAATGGCACTTTACTTTACAAATGCATGTGCAAACTAACATTTATTACCTTTGAAAATGTGTGTGTACACCCTTCACTATCTTCCCAAACACTGGCCAAGATGGCTTATGGGAAGCAATAGGATGATTCTCCTGAAGAAAGTGTCCAAGTTGCATCAAAAACTGGCAGTATCCATCTTGCTCTCTAAACTGGAGAGGAATATTGTTTGAAAGAAAGCATATAAAGGTTTAGATGGTCTTTAGTGAATTGCGTCCCAATGGTAAAGAAATTGGTGAATATATATGCATAAGGTGCAACTCTGAAGCCCCTACTGTATCATTTAATTAAATTCATGAATAACAAATATTAACTTCTGGGGGAGAGAAAGCATTTTGCATTATATACATCTCAGCACTAGCAGTGCATAAAGCTCAAACGAGGTTAATTTACTAACAAAAAATTCCATACCTATTTAAAATGGTTATATATTACATTTCCACTCATTTACTGTTTTATAGCAACTTGATGACAAATATTTCTGCTTAAAGCAGTCCAAGAGGATTTTAGATAGTTGTGAACAGATAGGATATGATAGATTCTTCTGGCACTATGACTATTATGCTTATGCTCCAAGTGGGGCATCCCTGGGAGGAAGGATGAGATGAGAGGCGACAAGGTGAACAATCCAAGGAGTCACGAGAGTTTAGAGGGCAGGGTCCCTCCTGTTAGCCAGTTGGAAACTCCCTGGCAGGCCAGACCGGAGACCATCCTACTGGAGGAGGAAGTGTTTACCAGGAGCATATCATCCTGCCATGCAGCGCCGAGACTCCTGCTGACATTCTGTCCTGAAAGATACCACAAGATGAGAAATGATGTGAAATGATAATAGCACAGGAAATGGAGAGACAGCAAATTTGAGGGATGCAATTAACGTATCCAGCATTAGCCTGGTGATTTGGGGGAAAAAAATCAGTGGGTCAGGTATGTCGGCCACAGGAATCAAACCCAAACCTACCTGAGCCATCCAGCACAAATGATGACATCCTATACCGTAAGACTGCTGGTACTTGCAAGTCAGAATTTCATTTAATAATCAGCCATATATGTGAACCTGGTGAATCAGTTTGCCAGGTGTCAATTGCAACTTCTACAAATATGGAAGCTTTTCCAAGGGCCTGTGAATTCTGTTGATAAAATGAATCCATCTATAAGTCTATTGATTTTGTTACTGCTGCTTCTATGTTCTGGAAAGACCAATGAAAACAGCTACATATGAACAGTTCATCAGTGAAGCAGATTTCAATTGAGTCCCTGCTTAAGTGTAAGGTCGTGGTGTTACAATACTGGCTGCTAATTGCCAAATATCCAAATCTTAGTAATGTGTGTGTTGAGACATAGCCAAACCTTAAAACTGAGCAGTAATGGTTCTAAACAAAGCAAACATTCCATTTAACCAACACTTAAAGTTGATGCAGCTTCAGAAGAGAAAAAGTGATAAATGAAATATTAACACTCTGTAAATACATGCATTGTATACTTCTGACCGTGAGGACAATGTTCCTAGCTACGATATTGAATTTTTCAGTTCTGATTGCCTACACACGATTTGTATGTGTTAAAGGTGATTGTCCTTATAAATGGCAACTATAATAAATCCTTTAAAAAAGAAGCAGCAGCTTGAGTTGCCATTGGGGTATGTGATCCTGAATTTGAGATTTCCTTGTGGTCTACCAGGAAAATGTGTATCATTTGGAGAATTTAATGTATTGGCATGTTGCCATGGTAGAGCAGCAAGATACATGGCATTGAACTTCTCAGTTGTGCAAAAGTTTGCCTACACATGATTTGTGTGTGTTAGAACAATTAATATGATTGATTACCCTCTACATGGAAATTTATTAAAGAATTTTATTTTTAGCATCAACTATTCAAGATTTTTAGAAGAAATGCATAATAAAGACACTTTGGAGGTTAAGTGGTACAATTAATTGTGCCATGAACAGCAGACATTAATAACCTAAGGCATTCTATACAAGTATGCCCTTAGGCAAGTGAAGAAGTGTGTTGCTCTGAAGGTTATTAAAAGGAAGAAGGTCTGCATTTATAAATGTTGATATTTAAAAATAAATTGCATACATCAGTGGAAGTTCGTTAAGGATCAAAAATGAAATTGATTGCTAGTTGAAACGTTGGTGGCAGTCTAATAATAATTATGCAGTCATTTTCAGAAAACCATTTAAGGAATGAGTTTTTAGTACTCGCAGTCGCCCTCGTTAAGTGTGTCATCTTGTACAGGAAAAAGTTACAGGTCAACAGTATTCTGCAGTTATTCTTTTTAATATTTAGAAATTATCTTCAATTGCATCTTTATTGCATCTTTGCAAAGTCATATAGTTTATATGGTAGCAAGAGCATGGAGAACTTTGTCAGTAATGTAAAAACAACCAATAATTCAGTAGGGAATCGGCACAATGTATCAAATTATTTTTATTTAAATAAATTCTCAGAATGATTAAAGAAGAGAAGTCCTAAAAAGTCTATAAAGCTTAAGCAGAGAGAGTAAATCTGTTTGCATTGAGTTTTTTACTCTAAATAATAGTGCAGGAAAACAGAATACATTAAACCCTTGATCCAATTTGTTCTTGGCAAGAAGATATTTTTGCTGCACATCTGCAAAGTATTATGCACATAAAGAACCACACTGAACATTTTGAAAACGAATAACAATGAATTCTGGTTACCCAAAGCAGGTCTTCCTAGCTTTAGAACAAAGTTGATGTAATGTGTGCAATCCTGGGTGTTGTCCAACAATGTGCATTGTATTTCTGTGTATGTTCATGTGTGTGGGGTATGCCTTTTGCTAAGCTGGATCTCAGCACAAGAGCATTTCCATGTTGTAATTTTCTGCGACTTTAAATTTGTTTTAGGAAAGGGAGAAGGTCTTAAAAGACTGCATCAGGCTTTTGTAGGTATTTGCCCATTGCAATCTACAACTTATCAATGGTTTGCAAAGCAATTGCTACAGCAACAATGGATGAAAATGTGTGAAAGCAGAGTTTATGTTCTGGAAACATTGTTCTACATTTAAGGTTCAAGAATCCTTGAATATTAAATATGCAGCAGTGAATACTGTCCTTAAGGAAATACTTTGCAGTCATTGGATCCCCTAACACCTCACAAATAAGTAGAAACATGCACATGTGCAATGGTATCAGGAAATTGTAGAAAAATTTGATGGGGGAAGATCTAATATTTAGCATTATAACAGGTGACAAAAGCTGGATATACCATATGATCTAGAAACTAAACTACCATCTTTAGTCTGGGTCTTCATAGGAGATGATTCCCCAGCAAAAGTAAGGTGAGAAGAAATATTGGCAAGAAGATGTGTTTGTTTTCAGCCAGTAGCCATATTGCGACAATTTGCTTGAGACTTCCAGATGGTATTCCACAAAGTGTCTGCCATAAGTATTCAATGAACTGAGAACAAAAGTGCCCTAAGACTGGTCTGCATAGAATTTTGTTGCATGGCACCTCTGCCCATGCTGCACTAGAAACAACTCAGGCTGCAGTGTCCAGATTTGGCCTCATGCAGTGATTTTTCTGCCCCCCCCCCCCTCCAAAAAAAAAAAGATTTGATGTGAATCTGAGTCACCTGAAGCTGCAGAAGTTGTTTACAAAGAATGTTTTTCCACTTTCTTGAAAGAAGAATGATGTTTGACATTTGAAAAGTGTTTTGAAAGGAATAAATGTTGTATAGAATGCAGTGGAAAATACTTTGAAAAGAAATAATGTTCAGATCTAAATTTTCACAATGTTAGTACATTTTCAAAACTTACAGATGACCCTTCTTAAGAAAGTGAGAGAGTGCAGAACAGAGTTATCTTCCAGGCTTGTAGGTCGTGGTCCAGTAGGATTCAAATATCCCGACATTTTGCCAAGGACTGCACTTGGCATCTTCAAAGATGATCTGTGCTAGTCAGAATTCGAATGAATTGGTAGGGGCTGGCGCTCTTATATACGGCAGGTAGGCAGAGCTTGTTATCCAGCTTGAGCGCTCATTAGCCTGAGTCTTCAAAGGGCTATCTCAGGAGTTTGCTTTTTATTCTCCTTTCCAGCACTGACATCCAAATCTTGTGTACGTCTTGTGTTGTTTCTCTAGGTGCTTTACAGACTATACAGTTTCCTCCCTGTAAAGGCAACAGATATATTTGCTGAGGCTTTCACAGCCAGTGTCATGAAGAACAGAGTTATCTTTGGGCTTGGAAGATACACAAGATTTGGATGTCAGTGCTGGAACGGAGAATAAAAAGCAAACTCCTGAGACAGCCCTCAGAAGATCTGGGCCAATGAGCACTCAAGTTGGCTCACAAGCTCTTCCCACTTGCCATATATAAGAGTGCCAACTGCTACCGATTTGAATTCTGGCTAGATGGATCACCTTTGAAGATGCCAAGCTCAGTCCTTGGGGAAACGTCGGGATATTTCAATCCTACTGGACCACAGCCTACAAGCCCAAAAGAAATGAAATCCTAAGTAAATATATCTGAGAGAGTGTAGTTGCACATTATATGCTGGAATAGAAACCAAAGAAAGTAAACACAAGAGGAACAGTGTGTTTTCAACATGATGCTGGTGGTGATGTATGCGAGACATGTTTAAATATCTCTTCAGTTTTGAATTCAAATTTTCCTTAAATCTATCATTTCAAAGCCTGGCAGTATTGCACTGCCCTTTAAAATGAGCATTAAATATTCATATAATAAGGCAAATCCATGCTCCAAGAGATACAAAGGAGAGATGTAGAATATGGATGTGTGCATAGTCGAGAAACATACCTGGGGAAGATACTGTACCTCTCCTGAAACGTTTGCACATTTTTGAATGTGTGAGACAACATATCAACATTGCCTTACAGTGTCCTTCAGAAGTTTATATGCTCTGGACATGGAAATAAATAAAAGATGGGCATTTACATTATTTTCCATTATTATGTTTACTTTTAGCCAATAATGTCAATGGCCAGCAACTTATATAACAGACCAACAAATTTAGGGCATTCTCGCATACTTGGTATGTAACACAGTATCACACATTGCCTAAATAGATAGCTGTAATTGGGCAATGTTAATAAGTATAGAAAATGAGCACATCATTGTTTTAAAATATTCAACATATTTCTTTCTAAATATTAAAAGCAGAAGCATTATTAACAGTGAAGTATTCTTCATTTCTGAGTTTTGATTTATGATGTATAATTGAAACGTTTTCAAGATCATTCGATCTCATCCTCAGCTGTTTGGTGACTCAGTGAATACTTCACTGTTAATAATGCTTCTGCTTTTAATATTTGATTTATGAGTCACTATGTTTACACTCAACTTCACTTACTATGTTGTTGTATAATAGAAATGTTTTCAAGATCGTTCGATCTCATCCTTAGCTGTTTGGTGACTAAATGAACATTCTTCTTCCTCCAGTACTACGGTGCTCCGATCACTCTGCCATCTGGTGTTAGGGGCACTAAGTTTTAATACTTCATTTAATGCCGGGATTTGAAATAGTACTGGAGGAAGAAGAATGTTCATTTAATCACCAAACAGCTGAGGATGAGATCGAATGATCTTGAAAACGTTTCTATTATACAACAACAAGTAAGTGAAGTTCAGTGTAAACATAGTGACTCATAAATCAAAACTCAAAATTATTTCTTTTTGTTTGACAGAACATTTTAATACTTCGAGATTCAACTGTATTGGAACACCACAGTGAAGCGAATAATTATTAAATTTTAGATGAGTCGCATTTTTTACACATCTGCTTCACTTTCGTATACGAAAGTGAAGCAGATGTGTAAAAAATGCGACTCATCTAAAATTTAATAATTTTAATACTTGTTTTTACAACATAGACCTTAGGACACTTTAAATTGCATAGAATATTGAGTGCACAATACTTATAATTTCTGCTTCTACATTTTCTTTTGCATTGACATGCTGGCTTCCTCCTATTCCACAATATAGGGCTATATTTCTTATATGGCATGCCTTTGCTTTTATGTGTCATAAGGAGCGAACACAGGAAATACCTCAGAAACTATTTGTAGTTGGTTTATTGATACTCGTCACTTACTTGTTTTCATTAATATAAACCAGTAAGTGACGAGTATCAATAAACCAACTACAAATAGTTTTTTAGATTAATTTTGACGTCACTGTTACTAAATTCCTCCAAACACATATAACACAGGAAATACATTTCTCATAGAAGGGACCCTTAATTATAAAATAGTCAATGTAGGCTATTTAGGCCAGCAATAATTGATACGTTATTCTTTACTGTCAAAAGAAGGCTAATTGTACATTGTTTGAAAGTCAGATTTACAGAAACTGAAAATGTTCTAAGAAGAGGGAAGCAAGATTCTGTAGGTCTCACTTGAGGTGTATATTACAGTTGAAATTGCTATGATTAAAAGAGTTGTTCAACGTCAAGCTAATTTCATATTAAGAGACTTACTGAATCATATTTTACTAAAACTTAACCTTCACTCATGTCAACTATTACAAACATGAATGTTTTTGGGACCGTTCCAGTCCCCTCAGCTGATTGGGGACTTCACAAACAGCTGTCGTGTTGACCCAGTTACAAGAGGTCCACATGACAGCCATTTATGAAGATAATGGTCAGTTACCAATCAGCTGAGGATGGGACTGGGATGGCCCCAAAAACGTTCATATTTGTAATAGTTGACATGAGTGAAGTGTTAAGTTATAATAAAATATAACTGAATAAGTCTCTTAATGTGGATTACAGTGTTTTTTTTTTTTCTTCAATTGTGCCTTTTGAAATAAACTAATGTGCTAAAATATTTAAAAATATCTGAATGTAATGAAAGCAAATTAGAGTTGCAGAAACAGCAATAGGTGGCTGAGAAGAAAAATCTCCATGAATGTGTATTTTCAGGTGATAGAAGGCAGTGGTTCATTACAGCCCATGCCAACTGTTGCATTGTGTAGGTTAGTGATGCTGGAAAGCTGTTGTTACATGTAAGATGAAAGGGATGCACAGTTGTGCAAAAATCTTATTTTTACATTTCCTTAATAAGTAGTAATAACCCTTTGGATACTTTTTTATTTCTAGAAAGGTAGTTCTAATAAAATATGTACTTAGAACTTTACATGTGTCATTCTCAACTTCCCTCATTATTGCCATTATATTTCAGGAAGAACCTGGAGCTCGTCCACATTGAATATGGGAATAAATAATAATCTCTATCTAGAACTGGTGGAAGTTCATTTGATAATAGTCTCAACATTTTAGCTGCAAACAACGAAACAAAATATCTCCTATGAAACAGTTAAAAGATTAATCAAAAACATCTTCACAAAACTATATATAAACTATCTAGTTTCCTCTGAAAAACTTAATTGGAAAGATCTCCAAAACAAACTAAAGACAATTCCAGATCTACCTCGAAAATCTTCAGTAGCAATGTTCATATTGTGACTTTGTGGGTTCGTGAAATGAAAAGTCCAATTGCACCACTCAAAAAATGTTCTTTATTTCCACCGACTACAGTTGAACACTTGCCAATTACACAGAATTACGTAATGTACACAATTACGATTCACCAGTTCGTCCGTTACAATTCCACTTGCACTCGCAATCACGTGAACTGCTCCGACGCACGTACGCAGTCTTCTTGTCCGTACACTAGCATGACGCTGCTTCGCTGCAAGCCAAGAACTCACTGACTTTCCTTCAGCCTGACGTGTTGCTTATATAGGGTCAGCTGGCCAATCGAGAAGGTTCTGGATTAGATGAAATATCCCGTAAGTTCGAGAACTGAGTTGGAACGGAAAGGGACGGCACAGTGATGTTTTTCCAGCCAACCCTCGTTACCACTATAAGACAAATGGGGGGGGGGGGGGGGGGGCGTGGCGAACGCCTACCGTCTCCTGCTGCTGCCGGCCGGTTCTATAGGGAGTTCCGACGTTCGGGTGACAATATTAATCACAGGCCACGATTGTTTGAATGGACATTTATTCAAGGTTGGATTAACAACTTCTCCACAGTGCTATTTATGTGGTAAAGTCGATTTAATGAACATCGATCATTTAACTGTATGTGAAACTCTCCAAAATCAAGAAGATCTAGTCTCCAAATATTGGGAAGCAAGAAGAAAAATGATTTTATTATCAAATTCTGAGCATTAAATACACACACATATTTTAGCTGCTGTTTGTGTAAACATTCACTAGACTTTTTTGTTCATCATTGACATTTCTCTGCTCTGTCATCAGTGAGAGAACTGTGAATATCAGTTGAGCTTCTTGCAGTTTTCAAAGAGTCTGAAGCAATCAAGAACTAAAATCAGTACCAGGAACCTGGAAGTAATACAAACTTATTTTGCATCTTTTGTAATGGAATTGAAATTACTAATATCAAAAACTGTCTTCACCTATTTCATTTGTTGTGACATTCATGATTCATTTAGGTGAGCTCCATCTTTGTTTGGGGTAGTCAGACTGAAAAATTCAATGCCATTGTCGGGATGTGAAACATGGATCTCTCGGTCTCCATCTGGTTGCTCTTAACCATTGAGCTACCATGACCAACATGCCAGCATGAATTAAATTCCCCAACTGACTCGTATTTTTCCCAGTGGGACAGGAATTTGTGACCATTCGTCGTTAATTTGTCTCCATCTTCATCAGCCACGTGTTCGGGCGCAATTTGGGACAGGATTTCTATGTTGGACGCACAATTTTTTCTCTTCTCGTGTGAGTTTTTGCGGCTATCTAATTCCTCTGGTCACCAATTGTATCATCTTATTCTAAATAAGAGTCATGAGACATCTGTTTTTCAGGCGTGGTTCGGAATAAAGTCTCGGAGAAGTCAAATTCTGTAACTGTTTAATTGTATTATTTAGAATACATTTTGCTTGAACTTCCTTTCCCAGTCACTTCCAACATGTCGATAAATTCTTACTTTGTTACATTTATACAGATTCAAACTATTACTTAAATGTTCCTGATCTAGTACCACTATTCATCACACTCCACCATTACAACAAAAATCTCTCTCTACCAAGAGTATTGATTTATCGTAACTATCGTTACTTCTCTCTTAATTTTGTGATTGGCCGATTTGATACCACGTCACAACATTACGTCATATTACGTCATACAATTATTATTTTGGCCAATCACACAATTACATACATTTTTAAATTATTAAATATATTTACATAATCATTTTGTTTTATAAATTTATAAACTTTTCATACTTCAAACATAACCCAAAAGTACTGTTACACCAGTATACCACTAGAGATTCTCAAATACAATGAGATATGCACCATTTGTGGCAACTAATTATGCTGCAAGTATTTAAGTCCCAGGCTTCATAATTAAACCACCACTAGGTTAATTGATGGTTTAACTATAAAGCTTGGTACTTAAGAGATGTAAAACATATAACCCAATTTTTCAGGGGGGAGGGTGGTTGGCAAGTCCCTGCACAGTACAAGAATGGTGGGAGACCAACTGCAGTCATACATGCTCAAGAGGGAGAGGAAATCACATGCGTCTTACCTTAAGCCTGGTTTCAGATGTCATACCCAACACTAGCAGAAGATTCAGTGAATCTGCTGTTCTTGACAGTTCTCACCTTCATCACTAGCAAATGCAGAGGATTCACTGCTTTCATTGCTATCTCCCTCTAGATGAATGATTATCTCCTGTCCACCAACCAGGAAGCCTTTGCTACGCATGAATTCTAGCTCAATGTTGATGACTTGCCTGTATCCTTTCTGCCAATCTTCTGCAGAAATAAGGTACTTTCGAACTTCATGTCAGTTAACTCAATTATGTCATGGATAGAGTCAACATGAAAAATCAAATGCCATGGCCGGGATTTGAACCACGGATCTCCTGGTTTCCGTCCAGTTGCTCTTAACCTTTGAGCTACCATGGCCAACAAGCCTTCCTGACATTAAATTCTTCAGTTGACTCGTATATTTCCCCGGTAGACCACTAGGGGCTCTCGCATCCGAGATACACCGTTTGTGGCGACTTACTATTGTAAGTACTTAAGTCCCAGGCTTCATGGCATTTGATTTTTCATGTTGACTCTATCCATCAAACATCTTAGCCTATATACGGCTAGTGTGGAGAAATGATTAATTTCCACCAATTAACTAAAATAATAAGAGTTAAATGATGAAGCCTGGGACTTAAGTACTTACAATAGTAAGTCGCCACAAACGGTGTATCTCGGATGCGAGAGCCCCTAGTGGTCTACCGGGGAAATATACGAGTCAACTGAAGAATTTAATGTCAGGAAGGCATGTTGGCCATGGTAGCTCAAAGGTTAAGAGCAACTGGACGGAAACCAGGAGATCCGTGGTTCAAATCCCGGCCATGGCATTTGATTTTTCATGTTGACTCTATCCATCAAACATCTTAGCCTATATACGGCTAGTGTGGAGAAATGATTAATTTCCACCAATTAACTCAATTATGTCATCTATTTTGAAAGTTCTTTCTGCATTCCAGTATTTCACTGCAGTCCAAATAAGTTTGATTGGGTTCAGCTCAGAATAAGATGGTAGGTGTAAAACAGTATGATTATATGCTTGAAGGAAACTATTTTTACTAGGACTGTTTGGATTTGAGAGGGATGTTCATATTATTGTGACAAAAGACGAAAAACAATTCATCTCAAAACTGCTTTATTTGTAACTAAAATTGTTTGCTGAATACTAATGTACAATCAGCCTTTCTTTTACACAAATACAACACTTCAAAATATCTCTATATTTTAGTTAATTGATGGAAATTAATCATTTCTCCACACTAGCCGTATGTAGGCTAAGATATTTGATGGATAGAGTCAACATGAAAAATTCAATGCCATGGCCGGGTTTTGAACCACGGATCTACTGGTTTCCGTCCAGTCGCTCTTAACCTTTGAGCTACCATGGCCAACGTGCCTTCCTGACATTAAATTCTCCAGTTGACTCATATATTTCCCCGGTAGACCACTAGGGGCTCTCGCATCCGAGATACACCGTTTGTGGCGACTTACTATTGTAAGTACTTAAGTCCCAGGCTTCATCATTTAACTCTTAATATTTTAGTTAATTGATGGAAATTAATCATTTCTCCACACTAGCCGTATGTAGGCTAAGATATTTGATGGATAGAGTCAACATGAAAAATTCAATGCCATGGCCGGGATTTGAACCACGGATCTACTGGTTTCCGTCCAGTCGCTCTTAACCTTTGAGCTACCATGGCCAACGTGCCTTCCTGACATTAAATTCTCCAGTTGACTCATATATTTCCCCGGTAGACCACTAGGGGCTCTCGCATCCGAGATACACCGTTTGTGGCGACTTACTATTGTAAGTACTTAAGTCCCAGGCTTCATCATTTAACTCTTAATATTTTAGTTAATTGATGGAAATTAATCATTTCTCCACACTAGCCGTATGTAGGCTAAGATATTTGATGGATAGAGTCAACATGAAAAATTCAATGCCATGGCCGGGATTTGAACCACGGATCTACTGGTTTCCGTCCAGTTGCTCTTAACCTTTGAGCTACCATGGCCAACGTGCCTTCCTGACATTAAATTCTCCAGTTGACTCATATATTTCCCCGGTAGACCACTAGGGGCTCTCGCATCCGAGATACACCGTTTGTGGCGACTTACTATTGTAAGTACTTAAGTCCCAGGATTCATCATTTAACTCTTAATATTTTAGTTAATTGATGGAAATTAATCATTTCTCCACACTAGCCGTATGTAGGCTAAGATATTTGATGGATAGAGTCAACATGAAAAATTCAATGCCATGGCCGGGATTTGAACCACGGATCTACTGGTTTCCGTCCAGTCGCTCTTAACCTTTGAGCTACCATGGCCAACGTGCCTTCCTGACATTAAATTCTCCAGTTGACTCATATATTTCCCCGGTAGACCACTAGGGGCTCTCGCATCCGAGATACACCGTTTGTGGCGACTTACTATTGTAAGTACTTAAGTCCCAGGCTTCATCATTTAACTCTTAATATTTTAGTTAATTGATGGAAATTAATCATTTCTCCACACTAGCCGTATGTAGGCTAAGATATTTGATGGATAGAGTCAACATGAAAAATTCAATGCCATGGCCGGGATTTGAACCACGGATCTACTGGTTTCCGTCCAGTCGCTCTTAACCTTTGAGCTACCATGGCCAACGTGCCTTCCTGACATTAAATTCTCCAGTTGACTCATATATTTCCCCGGTAGACCACTAGGGGCTCTCGCATCCGAGATACACCGTTTGTGGCGACTTACTATTGTAAGTACTTAAGTCCCAGGCTTCATCATTTAACTCTTAATATTTTAGTTAATTGATGGAAATTAATCATTTCTCCACACTAGCCGTATGTAGGCTAAGATATTTGATGGATAGAGTCAACATGAAAAATTCAATGCCATGGCCGGGATTTGAACCACGGATCTACTGGTTTCCGTCCAGTCGCTCTTAACCTTTGAGCTACCATGGCCAACGTGCCTTCCTGACATTAAATTCTCCAGTTGACTCATATATTTCCCCGGTAGACCACTAGGGGCTCTCGCATCCGAGATACACCGTTTGTGGCGACTTACTATTGTAAGTACTTAAGTCCCAGGCTTCATCATTTAACTCTTAATATTTTAGTTAATTGATGGAAATTAATCATTTCTCCACACTAGCCGTATGTAGGCTAAGATATTTGATGGATAGAGTCAACATGAAAAATTCAATGCCATGGCCGGGATTTGAACCACGGATCTACTGGTTTCCGTCCAGTCGCTCTTAACCTTTGAGCTACCATGGCCAACGTGCCTTCCTGACATTAAATTCTCCAGTTGACTCATATATTTCCCCGGTAGACCACTAGGGGCTCTCGCATCCGAGATACACCGTTTGTGGCGACTTACTATTGTAAGTACTTAAGTCCCAGGCTTCATCATTTAACTCTTAATATTTTAGTTAATTGATGGAAATTAATCATTTCTCCACACTAGCCGTATGTAGGCTAAGATATTTGATGGATAGAGTCAACATGAAAAATTCAATGCCATGGCCGGGATTTGAACCACGGATCTACTGGTTTCCGTCCAGTCGCTCTTAACCTTTGAGCTACCATGGCCAACGTGCCTTCCTGACATTAAATTCTCCAGTTGACTTACAATAGTAAGTCGCCACAAACGGTGTATCTCGGATGCGAGAGCCCCTAGTGGTCTACCGGGGAAATATATGAGTCAACTGGAGAATTTAATGTCAGGAAGGCACGTTGGCCATGGTAGCTCAAAGGTTAAGAGCGACTGGACGGAAACCAGTAGATCCGTGGTTCAAATCCCGGCCATGGCATTGAATTTTTCATGTTGACTCTATCCATCAAATATCTTAGCCTACATACGGCTAGTGTGGAGAAATGATTAATTTCCATCAATTAACTAAAATATTAAGAGTTAAATGATGAAGCCTGGGACTTAAGTACTTACAATAGTAAGTCGCCACAAACGGTGTATCTCGGATGCGAGAGCCCCTAGTGGTCTACCGGGGAAATATATGAGTCAACTGGAGAATTTAATGTCAGGAAGGCACGTTGGCCATGGTAGCTCAAAGGTTAAGAGCGACTGGACGGAAACCAGTAGATCCGTGGTTCAAATCCCGGCCATGGCATTGAATTTTTCATGTTGACTCTATCCATCAAATATCTTAGCCTACATACGGCTAGTGTGGAGAAATGATTAATTTCCATCAATTAACTAAAATATTAAGAGTTAAATGATGAAGCCTGGGACTTAAGTACTTACAATAGTAAGTCGCCACAAACGGTGTATCTCGGATGCGAGAGCCCCTAGTGGTCTACCGGGGAAATATATGAGTCAACTGGAGAATTTAATGTCAGGAAGGCACGTTGGCCATGGTAGCTCAAAGGTTAAGAGCGACTGGACGGAAACCAGTAGATCCGTGGTTCAAATCCCGGCCATGGCATTGAATTTTTCATGTTGACTCTATCCATCAAATATCTTAGCCTACATACGGCTAGTGTGGAGAAATGATTAATTTCCATCAATTAACTAAAATATTAAGAGTTAAATGATGAAGCCTGGGACTTAAGTACTTACAATAGTAAGTCGCCACAAACGGTGTATCTCGGATGCGAGAGCCCCTAGTGGTCTACCGGGGAAATATATGAGTCAACTGGAGAATTTAATGTCAGGAAGGCACGTTGGCCATGGTAGCTCAAAGGTTAAGAGCGACTGGACGGAAACCAGTAGATCCGTGGTTCAAATCCCGGCCATGGCATTGAATTTTTCATGTTGACTCTATCCATCAAATATCTTAGCCTACATACGGCTAGTGTGGAGAAATGATTAATTTCCATCAATTAACTAAAATATTAAGAGTTAAATGATGAAGCCTGGGACTTAAGTACTTACAATAGTAAGTCGCCACAAACGGTGTATCTCGGATGCGAGAGCCCCTAGTGGTCTACCGGGGAAATATATGAGTCAACTGGAGAATTTAATGTCAGGAAGGCACGTTGGCCATGGTAGCTCAAAGGTTAAGAGCGACTGGACGGAAACCAGTAGATCCGTGGTTCAAATCCCGGCCATGGCATTGAATTTTTCATGTTGACTCTATCCATCAAATATCTCTATATTGTTCCTTTAAATCTCTGTAGCACACTTCCTTTTGTGCTGCTGTAATCTTTCTGACCACACAGGTCCACTTCTTACAGAGAGCTACACACTGATTCTGAACATAACTCTGATATTCACATGTAAATTGCTTTGCTGCCAGTTCCACAGCTTGGCAATCCCTCACCCGGAATTGCTTTTACTGACCCTTGAACTTATTGCTGCCCATTCTGCGGTCTGCCGACTCCGTATTATGGAGCTTGGAATGTACCCACTCAGCTCAAGGCACCATGCTGCTCTCACCAATACTTAAACTCTGGCCAACTCACTATTGACTTTTATATATCTGCCGGGCTCAGTAGATATTTCTGAAATTATAAACCTCTGGAATTGCAGTTGTGGAAGGTCTTTTTGTGTAGTAATTACTTTGTAGTATGGTGAACATAGCTTCATCAAACTTCCTATGCATATTACCTTAGATATTACTATGACCACAATTATCATGCTGTAGACAAATTACGCTATAATTACTTTAACACATGAACTAAGAACTCAGATATTAGGATCACATGCATGCTAATGAATGTTACAGCTTTTGCAGTGTCACTCCCTTTCATGTCTTTATTTTTGTGTCAGTCGCTTGCTTACCTCCAAATCCTTCACTGTTATCCTGTTCAAACTAAAGAAAAATAGTATTTGTTACATTGGCCAATGAAGCTTGGAAAGTGATGATATTGCTGAGACAGTGTTGTTCTCAACGTTACCCAACTATTCAGGACATTATTAATGATGTGGTCATTGAAGTTTTTACCAATTTACTTCATTGCCTGTAACATATATAAATTGAAAAGAGGTAAGTAGTTTATCTTAGGTACTTTTTCTCTGAATGTATATCTGTATTATGCACTTTTAAGGGTCAATTTAGTGTAAAATAATATGAATCTGAAAGGTAAAGAAATATAGCAATTTTCTGCACATGTTCCTGGGATACAGAAGTCAGTGTTGAGTGTTGCGATGTTTGTTCTGCTGTTTGCTCTTTCAATAAGTGTATGAATTTGTTAACTTTATAATACTATTTTACAATATACTAGTAGGACACACCTTAATGGCATAGCCATTGCTTGGTAATAGTTTACGCATACGAGTAAGTTGTTGTGTAAACAAGTGGCCTGGACAGCTTCAACTTTGCAGCTCTTCTATTACTGAGATCACCTTATGCATGAGAAAATTCAGTCCCTTTCCATATTTAATTAGATTTCTTAAAGTTCCGATTCTCTATGTTTATTTATTCTCAACCATTCGCCTTTTAATTAGAGCATCATGGGTGATCAGCCATGTCAAATTTTCTAATGTCAAGCTTTCGGCATTCCAAGCTCCATGGCCTTCTTCAGAAACTGAATGAAAAAGCTGGCAAACTGTTCCCATATATATAGCCTTCCCCATGTGGGCCGCGCTGTGGCTCAGTGGTTAGACCGCTTGGCTCTCACCAAGGCGGCCCGGGTTCGATCCCAGGCAACCGCAAAGTGAGATTTGTGGTGGACAACACAGCACTGGGGCGGGTTTTCTCCGGGACCTCCGGTTTCCCCCGCCATCTCATTCCACCGGTGCTCCATCTTCATCTCATGTATCATCAGTGTCACCGCCTGCAGTGCCATATGTAGTAAAAGCGGGCGTTAAACACTACACATTCATTCATTCATTCCCCATGTGGGTAGGGCTTGTGTCACTCCACTGTATAGCCATCTGCCATTGGTCCAGCTGGTTCACAGGAAGGATGACCTCATGTTGTTTTATATTTTTCTGCGCGGTTTGTCTTCTTGATTAGGGTTCTCCCATCTCGATCATCTGGTCAGGGTTTCTATTGGAAGTATATTTTATAGCTGGAGAATAAGCTGTACTAATTGAAGTCGCAAATCTCTATTGAAATTTCATGGATGGCTACTTCAGTAAGTCTATCAAAATGCTTGTCTGAATGTTCCAGAACTGAGGATTCATTAAAATTAATTTTGTGAACATACTCTATACAATTTTGAGCTACAACTGACTTCTCTGGTTGAAGGAGTCTGATGTTGATTTTCTTTACACCTCTCCTCAACTGTGTGTCCTGTTTGTCCACCATATACCCTTCTGCATTCAAAAGGAATCTTGCACACCCCTGGGACCTTAAGGTTTAATAGACTTTTACCGGTCTAAGATATTGCTGGATCTTCATAGGTGCAGTAAAGTAGATTTTAATATTAAATTTGGAAAGAATGCAGGCAGTGTTATAGGAAATAGAGCTATAAAAAGGTATAAATGCCTTGCTTAAACAGTCGTTTCTATTCTTGGAATGATGGGGGCGTGACATATGAGGTCGTCCTTCTTGTGAACCAGCCAGATGGCTATACAGTGGGGTAAATATTTCCCAAACTCTTTAAGGTCTCTTGATTTCAAATTAAACAATCTTTTGCCATATATCTGTTGGTAGATTGACTTGTTTCTCAAACCTTGGTTATTCTGAAATTATTTTGTTTTCTTCACAATTCAAGAATAGTACGTTAATAATTTTCTTTCATTGTGCACTTGGGCATTGTTCTAAATTCCTACCCACTCTTTTTCGTTTCATTACCACTACACCCATGTATCTTCCTCCCTCACTCACCTATCTGACTGACCTATCTCATCTTGACTGTTTAATTTTTCTCTACCTCATTTCTTTGTGTAGGTCTTTGATGATTTTTTTTTAATTGTAACTACCAAATATTTCCCAAATTTCAGTATTGTCAATTCATTGCATAACTTGTTTCCAAAAACCTCCCCATTTTCATTTTGTCAGGTCGCCTCCAGATCAATTTTTTTCCTGGCCTCTAATTCTCTTAATCCAGATGTTTACACCAAGTCTCATTCTCCTGTAATTTAAGCATTGTTTCAGCATATCTTGTGCTTTAAGCTCTATCCTGAACCAATATTTTGTGTATTTTTTTCTGTTCTGGCTTTTTATTTTTCTTAAAAGTATGTCTCTTAACTCTGTTCACTCTCTCATTGTAATTCTCAATAAATATATCAAATATTTTTCACCTTTTAGCATTTAATAGGATTACCCATTGAAACTTTATAGTGGCTAGCTTAACTATTATCGGTGTTGTTTTCATTCCCATTTCACTGACTTGGAACACATACACAATTTTCTAGCCCACTGATTTTCCATGATAATTTCTTCTACTTGTTGTCATAACCATTTCCTTTCTTGATTCTGTATTCCTAATATAATTACATTAATTTTTCTCTTCTTTTCTTTTACTCTTTACAGTATATTGTCTGTTTAAATTCTATACAGTGACCTGTACCTGTTGTAATGATTTTATCACAGTTTACTGCTCCTATTCTTTTACACATTTTGTTGTCCATTCTCTTCCTCATTTTTTTTAGGCCTGTGAGATCTTCTGTAACAGTTTTGAATACCCTCATTTCCAGAACCAGATTTAGTTCTGTCTTTACCAATATAATTGCCAAAACAAAAGAAGCCATTGTACAGGGGTGCCCATAAGGGTGGGCAATTCCAACAAATGTTCTGGGGACCTGTGGGATAAAATTATAGCTTTAAATGTTTCATGTAAATGTGATTTCTTTTTTCTTTCAAATTTAAAATTCCTGTCAAACTGCCTTAGGTGTTCATTCACATGTTTGACCAACCACATAATGATATAGCTTTGCCGCTTGCCAGCAAAATCAAATTGTTGTTTGGCTTCTTTCATTAAAACAGTTGCAACAGTGCTGATTACCAGTAGATCTGAATTAAAAATGTATTTTATCAACAAGTTCTACTGTGGTGTGAATTACGATTGTGTTAATTTTAAAATTAATTTCTTTATAACTTGACAACAGTACAAGAAGCTCTGTTTTACATGAAAATTAGGCCTACAAATAGTTCCTGTGCTTCTTTGCTTATGCACGTACATGTGTAAATCTGCAATTAATTTTCTATTATCTTTGTTGTTTTTTACGCTTTCATGCAGTATTCAAATCAATCTGATTACTGTAGTGAATTTAATGTTTCTTTCATGTAGATTTGAATGTGTTATGGAAGTAAATGAATATGGAAATAGCTAAAAATCCTTTCATGGAAGTGTTGAAAACAGTGTTGTTGCATAAATTAAATATATTGGGAGTCGATTAATGACACTAAAAGTAAGTGTTGTTTAGTGTCATTAATCGACTCCCAATAAATTTAATGGAAATAGCTGTTTAAAAGCTTGAAAAAACTATATGTAGTTGGTTTTTTGATACTGTTTAAAAGGTGTTACAAATATATATGTTAGCATGTTTCTATCACATAGGCAATTTGTTAATCAAAATAGCTAACCACTACATAGTCTTATTTTCCCCATATTATTTAATTGTGGAAATTAAATGTGTAGTGCTTAACTTTTACTACATGTGGCACCACATGCGGTGACACTGATGATACATGAGGTGCAGATGGAGCAGCAGTAAAATGAGATGGCAGGGGAAACTGGAGATCCCAGAGAAAACCTACCCCACAAATCTCACTTTGCAGTCACCAGGGATTGTACCCGGGTGAGAGATTGTGCCTTGGTGAGAGTCAAGTGGTCTAAGCACTCAGCCATGGTGCAGCCATGTTTTAATTGTGAATTTTTATGGTAAACTAGATGTAATGAAATGGTTTGTGACAGAAATCATTCTTAATGCACTAATATTTTGAAATAGATTTGAATGTGGTAGTGTTTTTCATGCAACTCATTCCCATATTTCAGGTATATAAAGACTGAGACTAAAATTAATTATAGCTTCATGACTGATCATCCATGAAGCTGTGATTAATAATACTCGCCATGAAAGTTTTGAGACTAAAATAGTTTTGAATCCTGTTTTCATGAGGATTCAAATAGATTTGAATATTATATTCAAATATACTAATTACAGTGGATCTTAGATGCTAAAAAGTCTGGTAATTGTACTTACAAATTGTAAGTCACCATTGAACTCAAATTGAGATTTTCTGATTGGTCTGCTGGGAAGATTTGAGTAGGTTGGAGAATGTAGTATCATGCCGGCACCTTGCCATGGTAGCTCAGTGGTGGAGCAGCCATGCGTAGAATGTAAGATCTATGATTCATTTGTCTACTGTGGTATTGAATTTTTCATTTGTGATTCTAAACTTCTCAGTTAATCTATATGCAGTACGCTGATTGCTCTTATAGATGTAAAACTGTAATAAAAATATGTTAAAAAGCTTCCGAATTAAGTACTTTTGAATTGTAAGTTGCCACTGGGGTAACTGGTATCGAATAGAAGTTTCTAAATATTAAAAGCAGAAGCATTATTAACAGTGAAGTATTCTTCATTTTTGAGTTTTGATTTATGAGTCACTATGTTTACACTCAAACTTCACTTACTTGTTGTTGTATAATTGAAACGTTTTCAAGATCATTCTATCTCATCCTCAGCCGTTTGGTGACTAAATGAACATTCTTCTTCCTCCACTACTATGGTGCTCCGATCCCTCTGCCATCTGGTGTTAGGGGCACTAAGTTTTAATACTTCATTTAATGCCGGGATTTCAAAATTTATAACTGTATCCCGATTTTTGGTTATGAATATTTTTTCCCAAATATCAAATTCTATGGGTGTACTTAGATTTTAACAATTTTATGTTATGGCCAATGTTGTGGTTTTCTGTCCAAAAAAAAGCCGACAAAGGTAATTCTCTAGTAATTATGGAGACAGAAGACTATATTCAGAGAGTAAACCTTAGGTTAGACAGTCCAGAGTATGAAAAAATTCCAAAAAATCCATTAACCCGAAGTATCACTTCTGTCAAAGCTTTATCAGTTACAAAAATATTAACTACATCTGAAAAATACAACTTAAAATCTTCCAACCCCACACTACCAAGGTTGTACTGTTTTCCAAAAATCCACAAACAAGACAACAGTATGAGACCCATCATCACAATTCACCTACGCACCACATTGCAAAGTGGTTAGTAAGAAAATTAAACTCATACGACAAATTTCAAAGTTTGGGAATAAAGAACTCCTTTGATTTGGTAAATCACCTACACAAGTACAACATCCCAGAAAATCACATACTAGTTTCTTTTGACGTTAAGGCACTTTTTACTAGCATTCCAGTAGAAAAAATACCTACATTCCTCAAAAAATGGCTAACTCAGACTACAACGGACCCCACAGAAATAGATGAGATTATCAATCTTACAGATTTATGCACAAGGAAGAATTACTTCATGTTTAATCAAAAATTCTATAGACAATCAAAAGGCTTAGCTATGGGGAGCCCACTTTCGCCTTCTAAGCAGACCTATACATGAGCTATTTTGAAACACACATAGTAAAGGCCTTCCCACAGATTTACAAATTTTGGGGAGTATGTTGATGTTTTTGCTATCATTCTGGAAAAACTTAAAGAAGATTCTCTAAAATTACTAAACCTGCAAGATAATCACATCCAGTTTACAATGGGAGTATAAAGATACAACACCCTACCCTTTTTGGACCTCAAGATAACTAGAAATCGTCATGGTGTAGATTTTGGAATATACAGGAATCCCACACGCATAGATAAATTACATAATGAAAAAGGAATACAATCCAGTTTCACATCAACTAGCTGTCTTTAGAAGTCTAATTCACCGGCTATACAACATCCCATTGGCCAGTGTTATATTGGCACCAAAAAACAATTACAACATTAAAAACCTACTTAACAGTACTAATACCGATAAGATAAAACCAGAGGAAAAGTCAGGCATTTACAAGATTAAGTGTAAAGACTGTGAAAAAATATACATAGGGAGGACAAAAAGAAACATAGGCACTAGAAAGAAAGAGCACTTCAGGCACTTAAGATACAAAAATATTGATAAGTCCGCAATAGCAGCTCATTTCTGGTCTGAAAATCATGAAATTGAAGATAGCACAGAATTACTAAAATACGTACAAAAACATAGTGAACTCGTCATATGGGAGATAATATACATAGAAAAGCATAAGAACCAACTAATGAACTTTGAAATTCTGCCAGAACAGAATCCCACATTTAAGTTCATCACTAAATCAACAGATGGCAGCAGCAACTCCAGAATTACCCACACCACTGGATCAAGCTTTAGTCGCATAAGAGCCGAAGATGCAAACGATGATTTGCGAAACACGTCCTCAAAATAGTGAAGCAGATGTGTAATAAACACAACTCATCTATAAATTAATAATTATTTCGCTTCACTGTGGGGTTCCAATACAGTTATATCTCGATATATGTGAAACCTGTGATAAAAGCTACATAGGAAAAACTAAGAGAAACTTCATAAATATTAAAAGCAGAAGCATTAACAGTGAAGTATTCTTCATATTTGAGTTTGATTTATGAGTCACTATGTTTACACTCAAACTTCACTTGTTGTATAATTGAAACGTTTTCAAGATCATTCGATCTCATCCTCAGCTGTTTGGTGACTAAATGAACCTTCCTCTTCTTCCACTACTACGGAGCTCCGATCACTCTGCCATCTGGTGTTAGGGACACTAAGTTTTAATACTTCATTCAATACTTCATTTAACCGTGATAAAGTTATACATTTTGAAATCCCAGCATTAAATGAAGTATTAAAACTTACTGACCCTAACACCAGATGGCAGAGTGTGCGGAGCTCTGTAGTAGTGGAAGAAGAGGAAGGTTCATTTAGTCACCAAACAGCTGAGGATGAGATCGAATGATCTTGAAAATGTTTCAATTATACAACAACAAGTAAGTGAAGTTTGAGTGTAAACATAGTGACTCATAAATCAAACTCAAATAAGATAAACTTGTTAACCAGGCAAAAAGAACACCAGAGGAACATAAAGTTGAAACAAACAGAAAAGTCCGCAGTGTCACACCATTTTTGGGCAGAAAACCATAACATTGGCCATAACATAAAACTGTTAAAATCTTTAAGTACACCCATAGAATTGGATATTTGGGAAAAAATATTCATAACCAAAAACCGGGATAAAGTTATAAATTTTGAAATCCCGGCATTAAATGAAGTATTAAAACTTAGTGCCCCCAACACCAGATGGCAGAGGGATCGGAGCACCGTAGTAGTGGAGGAAGAAGAATGTTCATTTAGTCACCAAACAGCTGACGATGAGATCGAATTATCTTGAAAACGTTTCAATTATACAACATAGTAAGTGAAGTTGAGTGTAAACATAGTGACTCATAAATCAAACTCAGAAATTTCTAAATTGATCTGCTGGGAAGATGTGAATTGGCTGGAGAATTTAATGTCATGCCAGCATGTTGGCATGATAGCTCAGAGGCAGAGCAGCTGTGCATAGATCAAAAAATCTGTGGTTCAAATCTAGTGTATGGCATTGAATTTTTCAGTTCTGATTCTAACTTTTAAAGTTTACATATACATGGTTTGTGTGTGCTGGAACAATCACTATTGCTGATTGCCCTTATAAATTACTTCTTTTTATTCTATATTCCTTTGCCATGTTTATTATTTCTGGTTGCTTCCAAAAAGCCTGTTTCAATTATGTTGGCTGAAATAGATGAAAGATTTGACTACAAAAACAACTTTGGAAGAGCTCTATTCCATTTTGCCTCATCACGGTAATAGTTTGACACACAAAATTATTATTTAGCCTGGTGGTGTTATGAACAAAGCCTAGTAGGTAATAGCGTGGACCTCACTTTACAGAAACCTTTATTGAAACAAAATGACTTCTTACGTGAACTCTTTTAAAGAGCTTTAGTTCTGGAAAGGTAGTCAGACTGAAAAATTCAATGCCATAGCCAGGATTTGAGCCATAGATCTTATGGTCCCTGTCCGGCTGCAGTCCTTTCATATCGTTTTGTAGCCAAACAAATAATTTTAGCAACATATGGCAAAGAAACAAATAACTCATCTTTTGTAGCTCTACCTTGTCCTAATTGCCAAAGTAAATGATTAAAGTGTGATGACATATTCGTAATCAAAACTTTGATTAATTTTATTTTTCATATATTCAACCATGCCTTTTAGAGGAAAATGGTAAAGGATCTTATGTTTCAGTTTAATGTCAGGAAGTTGTCATTGAAGTTTGTGCACTCAACCCTAACACCTTGTATAAACCAGCTCTACAATTTAGATAGATAGATAGTTTTATTCACCTTAGGAATATACAATATTCATGGCTTCGTCAAATTTGTACCCATAAGAATAATACATTTCTTATGAGTAATACAATTATGAATAATACAATAGTAGTTAAATAATACAATAGTGATTAAAGTAATGCAGTAGTAATTAACAGAATAATAATAATACAAATAGTAATTAAGAATAATGCAACTTAGGTCACATAATAGTTTAATGTATTACATTTTTATGAACTAGGCTGTAAGAGACATAATTTTTACCAAAAAAAAAAATCAATATTTCTTCATGGCTTACTTAGAAAGAGGGGAATTGAAATGAGAATTCAATTGCAAATGAAGTCTGTAACAGCAAAATATCAGAAGCAATAAAAGCTTTACAAAATGCACAAACCCAATGCAGTGTAATTCATGGTGGACTAGCAGAAGAGTTGAACGGACTGATTAATTTATTTCTCCAAGTTTGAAACATTGATTCTTTTGAATGTGTGGGGAAGCATTTTAGATTCCATAATTCATTCTGCACTTGAAAGATTTCTTCTTTGATACTGAAATGCAACAAGTTCTCTAGCCTGAACACTGGAGCTAGAAAAGTAGTTTCTGATATTTGGATTGAGGCAGTTTTTTCAAAATAAGGGGAAATAAATGGAAGATTTTATTCTATGAGACTGATTAAATTTTTTTGGAGTATTTGTCAGGCTTTCAAAAGAAAATAAAGAATAGCTTTAAAAAAAGAAAGTGTGTGCTTAAGACCACATGACAGAAGTGAAAACTTAAAAGCTATTCATTATAAATTATTCTTAAAAAATTATTTTCAAAAATGTAATGTTGACACTCATTGTTGTGGAAAGAAGCCAGTTGCGAGCTAAACATTTCATGCCTTACACTAAGTGTGCTCGCAAATGAAAATACTGTGAAACAACTGAATGACCATGGACTTGCAACCGTGTGAAGAGGGTTATACATAAAGGATGTATAAAGGAAGTAAAATCAAATCACATAATATACAGTTTTACATGTATTTTATTTTTATATTAAAACACATGCTATTTCACAATCATTTTTCATATTTTGTTTCTTGCTAATAGACATATTTCATTGCATTTTTATTTTTAATAAAAATACAAGTTCATACATATCTTATAACATAATTATATCATATTCATTTGCTTATTTGCATATTTTTTGAATATATGAAAATGTTTGGTTACATATTTATTTTACACATGTTATTACATATTTTACATATACTCATTACTCCATATTTTATTACATATTTTATTAACCAACTGAGCTACTATTTTTTTTTTTTTTTTTTTTTTTTTTTTTTTTTTTTTTTTTTTTTTTTTTTTACAGTCTGGCTCTACTCATTCAAACCTTAGCCTATACATGGCTAGTGTGGAAGAAATGATTATTTCCATCAATTTACCTGAATAACATAATGGTTTAACTATGGAGCTTGGGACTTAAGTACTTACAGCATAGTAAGTCGCCACAAAAGGTGCGTGTCTCATAGCATATGAGAACCCCTAGTGGTTTACAGGGAGACATACAAGTCAGTAGGAGAATTTAATGTCATGTCAGCATGTTGGCCATAGTAGCTCAGTTGCTTAGAGCAACCACACGGAGAGCAAGAGATCCGTGGTTCAAATCCTAGCTATGGCATTGAATTTTTCAGTCTGGCTCTACTCATTCAAAAATAAGTTTAATAGTGCATTGCAGTGTGTAATAAAATGCACAGATATATGACATTGACTGTCCAGACCCTACTCGAGGATACAGTCGTCCAGTTGCAACCACAGTTGCAACTTGCTTCTGAGCTACCATCAAGATTTTCACATGTCCATTGCAACAACTATACTTGAGAAGCAGTTGTCACTGATTTTGTTGATAATGTTCACTCTGGTTTCTCTCTCGACTTATTGTCTTTATGTTTGTGTGTCAGGACACATACAGGATTAGCTGTGATAGCATTTGTTTCTGTTATGCTTTGGTGTTACAGTTTATGAAGCACTAGGCATCTTAGCCAGTATTATCCAAATGCATTATTTAAGTAAAGTGTTGATAAGTACAGGTGTGGTTTAGGAAAGTTTTTATTTGTCCACAGTTTTCATTTGTACCTAGTAACTTCTCAGTTTTCCAGGTTGGTCAAATGGTGCAAGTTTGTACGTAAACAGTCTGCTATGATTTTCCCACAGCTTATGGCTTAGGTGCACATATTTGTACCCTGATTGACCAACTAGCAGAGTAGTTTTGTGATAAGTGGAAATAAAGATAAGGCTAGTTTTTAATGTTTTATATTGATTCAATACAAGGTTTGAATTATGCACGTTTGGAGGAATTTAGTGGCAGACATCCAAATTAATTGAAAAAAAAACTATTTGTATTAATTTTTAGATGAGTCGTATTTATTACACATCTGCTTCACTTTTGTACCTATTTTGAGGACATGTTTCGCAAATCATCGTTTGCATCTTCGGCTCTTATGCGACTAAAGCTTGATCCAGTGGTGTGGGTAATTCTGGAGTTGCTGCTGCCATCTGTTGATTTAGTGATGAACTTAAATGTGGGATTCTCTTCTGGCGTTTAAGTTCATCACTAAATTAACAGATGGCAGCAGCAACTCCAAAATTACCCACACCACTGGATCAAGCTTTAGTCGGATAAGAGCCGAAGATGCAAACGATGATTTGCGAAACATGTCCTCAAAATAGGTACAAAAGTGAAGCAGATGTGTAATAAATACGACTCATCTAAAAATTAATAATTATTTCGCTTCACTGTGGTGTTCCAATACAGTTAAATCTCGATAAACTATTTGTACGAAAGTGAAGCAGATGTGTAATAAATACGACTCATCTAAAAATTAATAATTATTTGTAGTTGGTTTTTAACACTGTCACTTAAATTTTATAATAAAATTGAGTATTAATCCTAGCCTCACAGGTGATCAGACATTTCAATGTTAAACATTTTGAGCTTTCAGCCATTCCAAATTCTATAGCTTTCGTCAAGAATTTCAATAGAGATTTAAAAAGTAAGTGACGAGTATCAATAAACTGACTGCAAATAGTTTTTACGATTAATTTTGACATCACTGTTACTAAATTCCTCCAAACACACTTAGAGATTTAGGACTTCATTTGAGTACAGCTTGGGCTCCAGCCATAAAAAATACCTGCGATAGAAACCCCAACCAGATGACAGACCATGTAGAAAACTCAAGATGGGAGAATCCCAACCAGATGATGGGTTGCAAAACATGAGGTCATCCTTCCTGTGAATCAGCTGGACCAATGGTGGACTGCTATGTAGCTACTCGCTGGGGTACTACAAGACCTACCCACATGATGAAGGGTATAATATTGGGGCTGTTAGTCAGCCTTTTCATTCAGTTGCTGAGGAAGACCATGGAGATTGGAATGGCTGAAAGGTCAACATTTTTAGCATTGACACGGCTAATCACCCATGAAGCTATATTTAATAAAACTCTCCATAATAGTTTTAAGTCTTATTAAAATATATTAGTTTTTATGTACAATTTGGAACTAATGCAAAGATGTCATCAATATATCGGTACCAAATTTTGAACATCCATGGAAAGGCCATTTTTATGTGTGTTTCAAATGAACTCCTAAATAAATTTGGCAAAAAAGGTGAAAGTGAATTGCCCATCCCTAACCCTAATTTCTACCTGTAGTACCTATATGTACCATTGAAGCTGAAGAAGTTTTGTTCAATGAATAGGTTTGTTAATAAGATGTAATCTGCTGCTACTGTTTCCATTTCCATTGTAGTTAGCCATTTTTTTAACAGTGTCTAATTTTTATGTAGCTTTGTCTTTAATTTTTTCTACAAGTGTCGGAGGGTTAAAAACCATCTACAGATAGCTTTTTCAGTTAAGGTTTGAATTGTTTCTGGGTGCGTAAGTAACACGGTTTTTGCCAGGTCTTCTAGTATAATTCTACAGTATTTTGATCAGAAGTTGCAGAGTTCTACAATGTTCTAATAGCTGTAAGAGTTGCAAGATAGCCTTTGTCCTTAATATACGAGAACATTTTAGTTGTGCCTGATTCTGTACCTATCCTGATTGCTTACCATCTCTCCTGTCCTAAATAGTGGAAACTAATACTGGCCTAGCTGTTGTAGTTCCGGTGCTACTGGAAGGAGGACATCTTCTGTCCCCTACCCTCATCCAAAAGCTAGAAAAGATGTCTTAAGAGTAGCTTGGTATGGAAAAAAGAATAACATTCTCTCCTATAAATCTACCACCGCCACCGCCCACCACAGGTCATTTCATTATTGTTTACTGTTTATAGATGAAGTCAAAAGTCTCATTGTTTGTCAAACTCTACAGAATAGAACATCAGTTGTAGAGTATATTAAGTCACGGATGCTCTTATAGAGCTGCAAAAGAAACAGCCAAAGCATTCATGCACTCATGAGCAGGCAAACACTGCCAGTGATAATCCATATGTGCTATTCTTGCGCTGCATGTAATTCCTTCAGCACAGACATGTCTACATTAGGCTTGCAGAAATAGATACTAGACATGAGGAAAGGGGTTAAGTCCTACTGAACATTACTTGAAATGGATATATGGCAAAGTAACTCTCCACTCCGTGTTGCAGAGCATGCACTTTCATAGTAGACATACCAGGAAGTGTGTTTCGGAGAATAATGGTTTCTTTCAGCAAGGAAAATTCTCTTTTTCAGCATATAACTTGTGCACAATAAAAACCTTCATTTTATTTTAATTTTCAAAGCCAAAAGAGAGAACTAAAGCTGTGTTTAATCTTAGAATATAGGTAGGCAGTGTCTTTGCTGATGCTATGCCTCTGCAATGTGAAGAGGAAAAAAGTACATGTCTGTTACGCAGTTTATTAAACTGGTACTTAAAAATCATGTCCAAAATATATTGAAAAAAAAAAAACTTTTTAAGGTTGGTTTTTAACACTTCGTCACTTACATTTTTATATTATTGAGGGGCTAGATTCAGAAGCAGTTGCGTCCATTTTCAACCTTGAAGGTCTGACCATCATCTGTCATCTGCTCTCTTCTCTCTGGTGGTGGAACTATGAACTTCTTTATCAAATTATTGACTGATGGGATTTCGAAGTTAATTACTTGGTCCTTATATGTTCAAATTAATATGTTCTCCCAATTGTCAGTTTGTTTTGGTTTATCACCCCTTTTAGTAATTTTGGATTTGGGTCAATGTCATAGATTTTGTTCCAAAAATAAAACAAAAAGATGAGTCAGGAGTAGCATTTCACTTCTGGAACAAAAACCAGGAGATTGACCCAAATCCAGAACTACTAAAAGGGGTGATAAACCAAAACTGGCAATGTGGGAGAACATTGTAATATGGAAAAATAAGGACCAAGTAATGAACTTTGAAATCCCACCATTCTGTAATTTGATATAGAAGTTCATAGTTCCATCACCAGAGAGAAGACAGCAGACGACAGATGGTAGTTGGATCTTTCAGGGTGAAAATGGACACAACAGCTTCCGAAACTAGTCCCTCAATAATATAAAAATGTAAGTGACAAAGTATTAAAAACCAACCTAAAATAGTTTTTTCAATTAATTTTGACATCACTGTTACTAAATTTCTCCAATCACGCATAATCCAAAATATATGTTGCATCTGCCCTATTGTAATCCAAATTTAGAAATGTGCTTCAGATTTTGTACCAGAAATCATAAAATTAATTTTTTGACCACAATGGCTGAAATAGCAATCCCATCCTCCATTTAAGAGAATAAGAAATAATTTAATAATTATTTTGCTTCAATGTGGTGCTCCAATAACGTTAAATTTCAATATAAGAAATAATTTGTTTTTATCTGAATGCATTAAACACTATGAGTATGTTTTAGTAGGTACTTGTTTCCTTTTTTTAACATCTTTACGAAGGATGATGCTAAAATGTGTTGCTAATGAGGTGGAACTAAGTTTAGTAATAAGTTATGCAAATTTTCTTGCAGCCAGTTTTGTTTAATGATTAACATGTTTCCTATATTTACAGGGCTAATACCTTGGGTGAAGGACGTCCAAGAAAGAGACAACATGAGCCAGAGCCAAATAAAGGCTGCAAAGCTTTTGTGAAGGATGGTTCAGTTGTAATTTCACCATGAACACAAAACACTACATTTCCCATACTAAATGTTATAGTTCTTTTGTTACAGTTGTAAGTTTTGTTAACAGTTGTTGGCTCTGTTGGCCATATGATAGAGTAATCTGAATTTACGAGGTGTATAAAAAAAAAAAAAAACAGGACCTTTTTCCTTATCAAATATTTTTTAACATCAGCTGTCCTCTTCGAACAAATCCAAAGAAGATAATTACATGCAATCTTTCTTTTTCAAAAGTAAAATTTTGCTGAGTACTTGAAAGTGTGTACGTCTTCAACTGGCAACAAACTTGATCTTCAAAACAGATGAAAATTGGATGTACAATGTTCAGAAAATGAAAAAGTTCCTGCAATATTTTTATCATACCTCGTATATTTATCACAGCACAATGCCTTGAATGTGTTAAAGCCTTCAGTATTTTTTATCTGAATTGAAATTACTGTATGTATTACTCATCTTTAGTTAGAAATAACGTATTAATGTGCAGAGGCAGTTAACTTGTGAATGGCTAACTGAGGTTTGGTAAAAGTAAAAAACATGCTATTGACAGTGAAGGACATATAATTCAACAAATTATTAGTGACTAAACTTCATTTTACTTTGATATTATTAGCCTCCTTTTAACAACACTTAATCATGACCATCTCAGTTGTTTATTATGTTGTAAATGGCATTAGTGCTAGGTGACAGATCTTGTTTTACTGCCAGCTACTGAAATTAAAACAGTTTTATTAATTAAATTAATTGGGAGTCGATTAATAACACAAAACAACACTCACTTTTAAATTTTCCCGGAACCGGTTTCTGAGGCCTTCCCTCTATCTTCAGCCGGACATCGATGTCCAGCTGAAGATAGAGGGAAGGCCTCAGAAACCGGTTCCGGGAAAATTTAAAAGTGAGTGTTGTTTTGTGTTATTAATCGACTCCCAATTAATTTAATTTATACAACAACACTGTTTTCAACACTTCCATGAAAGGATTTATAAAACAGTTTTATTGACAGAATTGATTGGCGTTATTTCAGAATTCAATACACAATCCTTTTTATATATACAGTAAAAAAACCTGCCTTCAACATACTCCTGGTTAAGCGGAAATCTGTTTTAAACGAAAATATTTCACGGTCCCACAAATTTAGGGGTGCAAACTGTCTTATGCGGACAACGTAAAATTTCCAGTTCCAGAATGCAGAGTTTAGAAAATTTTGAGGCACCTTGTGAAAATGTGCAATCAGTTGAAGCATAACCATATTGCTACTACTGGACCTATCGAGGTGAAGAAACCTGTCACTGTCATCCTTCACTGCATAGTTAAGCATAACAGTACACCTCTAAACTCAAACAAAGGTGGTGGTTTATTTTCTGTAGTCATCATGGCATCAAAAACAAGAATTGTACTAGAAAGTGATTTATGCTAGTGAAAGATATAAATTAAGTGTAAAGCAGATCATGAAGTTGGCTAAACTCAAGTTTACGAGATTCTAAAAAAGAAAATGGAAATTCTGAAATGCTGGGAAAAATTGTGCTAATGAGAAAATAAAGAGAGAACTTAAGAAAACTGAAAACCAGGACATTAGTGAAATAGTTTGGGAGTGGTTTGTTAGTGTTAGGGCAAAAACCACTGCATATCTGGGCCTATGTTACAGGAATATGCTAAAAAGGTAGCTGGAAGACTGGGCAAGACTGAATTCAAAGTTCGATGGTTGAAGAGTTTCTGCAAAAGACGAAAAAACCCATGGTTCAGGTAGGTCAGCCATGGGAATCAAACCCGCACCTCCCGAATGTGGGCCACAGACGAAAGTGCCTGAGTACAGAATCACAGGCATAGAAAACAATATAGAAGATAGCATGTAAATACTCAGTTATAAATGCCTTTTTCTGGTGCCATTTTTCTCAGTTTTGAATGCCAATGTCAGTCCATATTCTAGAAGATCCTGGTTTAAAAGGTGAGAAATGTTTAGGCAGAAAATTGTCCAAGGAAAGATTGACTCTTTTGAAATGTGAAATAAAAGAAAAAAAAAAAACATTTGATAAATGGAAATCTGTCTTTAATTGACATTTTTGAGAGTCCTGTTCGATTTTGTTGAAGACAGGTTTTACTTTATAATTAATACTTTTCCCCAAACTATCCATTAAATTGCCTTACTAATATAATCTCTGGATATATTTCACCAAAATTATCGGCTTGAGCTGATTTATCAATTTCTTTATAATCTAATATTTCTAAAATGTCTCCTTCATTTCGTTTCCAAATGAAGTTTAGTTTTACCAATGTAAATCCTATCAAAATCCAAAGGACTAAATTGATAATTGCCAGATTTTTTTCTAACTAGACATTTTATCATTTCATTCTTTCTTTCTTTGTTCCGTTGTTTCTTTTAAAGAAAAACAGCAAATGTTTTATATTATATTTATTTTCAGGACCTAAAAATATTACATGCTACTTAAACTGGTAAAATTGTAAACATACAAGAGAAGCGAAGTTTAGTCACTTATTATAATTAGAGATTTCTGTATTTAACTGAGAGAGTAATAAAATTTACTGTTTCAAACTGACAGGTTTAACAATTTATAATCTGATCTCACTGTGCAACATTTCTAATTTTCAGCATTTGTATAACTGAAATTAATTGTTCTTTCACACTAGCCATGTGTAGGCCAAAGTATGGAAAGGTAGTCACACTGAAAAGTTCAATGCCATAGCCAGCATTTGAACCATGGATCCTACCTTCTTCATTGAGCTACCATCCAACATGCCAGCACAACATTAAATTCTCCAACTGCCTCGCATTTTTTCCCAGTAAACCACTAGGAGTTCTCATAAACACATGAGACAACTACCTTAATGGCGACTTACTATGCTGTAAGTACTTTAAGGCCGGGTATGACATTAAATTCTCCAACTAACTCGTGTTTTTCCTGGTAAACCACTAGGAGTTCTCATAAACACATGAGACAACTACCTTAATGGCGACTTACTATGCTGTAAGTACTTTAAGGCCGGGTATGACATTAAATTCTCCAACTGACTCGTATATTTCCCAGTAAACCACTAGGAGTTCTCATAAACACACGAGACAACTACCTTAATGACGACTTACTATGCTGTAAGTACTTTAAGGCCTGGGTATGACATTAAATTCTCCAACTGACTCGTATATTTCCCAGTAAACCACTAGGAGTTCTCATAAACACATGACACAACTACCTTAATGACGACTTACTATGCTGTAAGTACTTTAAGGCCCGGGTATGACATTAAATTCTCCAACTGACTCGTATATTTCCCAGTAAACCACTAGGAGTTCTCATAAACACATGACACAACTACCTTAATGACGACTTACTATGCTGTAAGTACTTTAAGGCCCGGGTATGACATTAAATTCTCCAACTGACTCGTATATTTCCCAGTAAACCAGTAGGAGTTCTCATAAACACATGAGACAACTACCTAATGACGACTTACTATGCTGTAAGTACTTTAAGTTCCGGGTATGACATTAAATTCTCCAACTGACTCGTGTATTTCCCAGTAAACCAGTAGGAGTTCTCATAAACACATGAGACAAATACCTTAATGACGACTTACTATGCATAAGTACTTTATGGTCCGGTTATGACATTAAATTGTCCAACTGACTCGTGTATTTCCCGGTAAACCACTAGGAGCTCTCATAAACACATGAGACAACTACCTTAATGATGACTTACTATGCTGTAAGTACTTTAAGGTCCGGGTATGACATTAACTTCTCCAACTAACTCGTGTTTTTCCTGGTAAACCACTAGGAGTTCTCATAAACACATGAGACAAATACCTTAATGACGACTTACTATGCTGTAAGTACTTTAAGGTCCGGGTATGACATTAAATTCTCCAACTGACTCGTGTATTTCCTGGTAAACCACTAGGAGTTCTCATAAACACGTGAGACAACCACCTTAATGACGACTTACTATGCTGTAAGTACTTTAAGGTCCGGGTATGACATTAAATTCTCCAACTAACTCGTGTTTTTCCTGGTAAACCACTAGGAGTTCTCATAAACGCATGAGACAACCACCTTAATGACGACTTACTATGCTGTAAGTACTTTAAGGTCCGGGTATGACATTAAATTCTCCAACTAACTCGTGTTTTTCCTGGTAAACCACTAGGAGTTCTCATAAACGCATGAGACAACCACCTTAATGACGACTTACTATGCTGTAAGTACTTTAAGGTCCGGGTATGACATTAAATTCTCCAACTAACTCGTGTTTTTCCTGGTAAACCACTAGGAGTTCTCATAAACACATGAGACAACCACCTTAATGACGACTTACTATGCTGTAAGTACTTTAAGGTCCGGGTATGACATTAAATTCTCCAACTGACTCGTGTTTTTCCTGGTAAACCACAAGGAGTTCTCATAAACACATGACACAACTACCTTAATGACGACTTACTATGCATAAGTACTTTAAGGCCCGGGTATGACATGAAATTCTCCAACTGACTCATGTATTTCCTGGTAAACCACTAGGAATTCTCATAAACACATGAAACAACTACCTTAATGATGACTTACTATGCTGTAAGTACTTTGAGGCCCGGGTATGACATGAAATTCTCCAACTGACTCATGTATTTCCTGGTAAACCACTAGGAATTCTCATAAACACATGAAACAACTACCTTAATGACGACTTACTATGCTGTAAGTACTTTAAGGCCCGGGCTGTATAGTTCAAGACCACTATTAGGTCAATTAATGGAAATTGTTTGTATAATTGTTAAATGTGTTGATATTACACTGTACAGCTCCTTTGAATAATATATTGATTATTGTGACAAAAGATGCAAAAAGTTCCGCTTAAAACATATATATTTTCACTTTGCTCATTAGCTCAATACTAACGTACAGTCAGCCATAGTTTGACACAAATGCAACACTTCAAAATGTCTCTGCAATATTCCTGTAAGTCTCTGTAACATGCACTCCTTTGTCCTACTACACACAGGTCCCCCTCTAACATGATTCCACCTCTCACACAAATTTGCACATAGCTCCAATATTCACAAGTAAAGAGCTTCACTGCCAGTTCCGTAGCTTGGCAAGCACGACACTGCTCACTGTACTAAACACTCTGACTACTCACTGACAGACTTTGTTGGCCGTGCATCAGCTTTTATATGTCTTCTGGCACCGTATTCTTACTAGAATTAAAAACCCTTGGAATTGCAGTCTTGAAAAATCATTTTGCGTAGTATTACTACGATCCACTTCCTGGTGTCAGATGTTCTTTATTGCTTCTTAATTTTCTCACAGCTATTTGCTTCCTGTTAGTTATGTCAGTCAGTAGGTGACCTTGAGTCATGTTACTCTATCATGGTCAACTTCCATCCTCTCCCTTGAGTCAGCCTGTAGCTGACAAGTTGTGTTACTTTTTTGTAGTAATCTCTTGTGGTCAGCATGCATCCTCCTTTGTGAGTCAGCCCGTAGGTGACCTTTAGCATCTGTTACTTTCTCATTTTAAACCTACGTCCTCCTGTGAGTCAGCCCGTATCTGAGGTTTAGCGTGTGTTGCTTTCTCGTTTTAAACCTGCATCCTTTAAGGGGAGGCATCTGTGAAAAATGCTAAAATCCAGAGTTTACATCAGAACTGCTTGAAATTTTGTCATTAGGTGGGGTATAGGGAATCTAGTTAAGCTTTTAAAATTCATCTTTCTATCTTAAATAGTTTTTTCAAAAAAAAAATTATTGCTTTTTATAGTATGATTTTTGTATGTTATATAAAAAGTCCCAGGTCATAGTGTTTTTCTTTTAGAAACTTTAAATTTTAGATTCAGGTTTCTCTGTACATCAGTTATAAAAGTTGCTATACTTTTGAAGTGTGTATCAAGTATTTTTGGACAAAAAAAATTTATGTGTGAATATATTAAATTTTTCTTAAATTTTTTTTGCAATTTTGAGATTTAAAAATCAATAATAAACTATTTAATTTAAATAAACAAAAATACCAACTTTTATTAAACATTTATTTAGGAATATGTATGCAAAGTTTAATACAAATGTGTTGAGAATTGCAGAAGTTGGAGTATTTTGATGATACAAAAATGTTCAAAAATTGAAAGTGGAGAAAAATGAATTTAAAGATTTAGATAGAAATTACACTACTTTCTTTACTTTGAAAACTATGTGCATCATATGCAGGCCCTACAGCTATCTTATTACCTTCTTTTTCTTTAATTTTTATAATTTTTCGATCTACAATAGTTTTTACCAAAAATATAATAATTTAATTTTTTGCTGCGATTTCTTTACATTGGGAAACATATTACATTCTCTACAATTTTTGTTATAAATGAATGGAACTTTGGATTCTGGTTCCTTTAGATAATAGTTACAAAACTATATATGTATATACTCATTTGCCCAAGTCTAATGGTTCTGGAGGAGAACATTTAAGGAATATGATAGAATTTTCTTTAATTTTTTTCAATTTTCTTTTTTCAATACCAGTCATTATTAATTTTTTCATGTACAGCCATAATGATACCAATTTTTATTGAAAACTTATCTAGGAATATACATATATGCAAAACTTAAAGAATTTCATTGAAAACTTTAGTGTCTGGACTATAAGGAGTATTAAAAATGCTAAAAGTTGGACATGAAGAAAAATCTAGTTAGAAGCTCTAAATATAAACAATATTTTTTTCTATGTTTCAAAACCATCCTGCAATATATGAAGACCACTCAGCTAGTTTACTATCCTCTTGTTCTTTTAATTTAGTCACCTCTAACTGCTGCTTGGCAGATTTATATTTGCTCAATGAACTTTGATCACTTTGTTTTAGCTTTCACCTATCCCTAATACTACTAATTTTCTTGCTAACAAGACTTACTTTGCTTGCTGCAACTTTTGCCTTAACTTTAAGTCTATCTTTATAACCCATATTGAATCTGGCAAGATGGCGGCGGTGAGTGGTATGGTTACTCGTAGCAAGGTGCAGAAAATCAATCCAAAATGTGGTCAAATGCTTGATAAATTGAGTGAAGATGAAAATTACATGATAAATATGGTTTGTGGAAGAGGTGGAAATGAAGGCAGCCCATATAAAAATACGGAAGAGGAAAAATACGAGCAGACGGGAAATGTTACAAATGATCGTCACGGAGCGTGTAGTGATGCTGAAGTGGTGGCATCGCTTCAGTTAGTAATAGATATTCTAAATAAGGACCTGCATCGCTTCAGTTAGTAATAGATATTCTAAATAAGGACCTTCAAGCAGCTCGTCAGGAAGTTAGAGATTTAAGAATACAAAATGAGAATTTAAATTGCCAAATTGGGGGATTAAAAAAAGAGAGAAACCAGCTGGAATTAGAAAAACGGCAACTTGAAGTCAAGTTTGAAAATGATGGATATGTAGGCCACAAACAAAGAATGCGATATTCGGAGATTGTAACAGGAGTTGGTCAGAATAAGCTGCTACGGAAACAAAGTGGGGAAATTGGTGCTTTGAGGAAACAAAACAATTCAAGTGCAAAAGTAGTGGTGCTTGGAGATTCTCTGCTTAAATTTTCTGGTGAAGCTTGCAAGAAAAAGGGATACAAAGTAAACTGCTTCCCGGGAATAAAAACAAATGAACTGAAATATCAAGTGGAAAATACAGAATTGGTAAATGAAAACTGGGAAGTTATGTTGCTACATGTGGGGACAAATGATATAAAAAGAGGATTCTATGCAGAAGAGATTATGGGAGAAACCATGGACCTGATTGCTAGTGTGAAATCGGCGGCGCCAAGGGCAAAAGTTATTGTGAGTGGTGTGTTGAGATGGCGGGATGTAACTGATAGAAGAATTCAACGTATAAACAGTGAACTAAACTGGCTATGTGAAAGGAGAAAATGCACCTTCGTTGATGCAAACTTTTGGCTGCAGAAACAAGATCTGTGTAAGGATGGGGTCCACTTGAATCACAGAGGGTCCTACATTTTTGGTAACCTGCTATGTGATACAATACAATCAATAGTTTCACAAATCAGGGGAAACTAACAACGGCCGTGGTGGATGGTATATGCATAACCAAGGAAAATGCAAAGACACAAAACAAGAGAAGTGAGGGTGGCTGTTCTTCAATCCTGGAAGACCTGCAGCTCAGTGTGGGCATTGTTGCAGAAGAAATTCCAAGTCACAGGATCCTTGGAAATACAAGTAAAGTACAAATACTTGGAGGTGAGGTAAATGATTGTTTAAATGTAATAAACCAAGTTGCTGAATCGAGAAAAAATAAAAACTCAGTAAGAATGCTAGGAAAAGTAAATGAGGGTGATAAATATTTCAGTATCTTTCATCAAAACGTTCAGTATATTGCAAATAAAAGCCATTATTGAGCAGGAAATTTTTGAACTACAGCCAAATATAATAGTATTTTCAGAACATGGGTTAAAAAATATTGAAGTAAATGCAAATCTCTATGAAAACTATACCATAGCTTCTAGTTATTGTAGAGAAAAACACAGAAGTGGTGGGGTTGTAATATATGCAAGGGAGGTTTTGAAATTTAATAAAATTGATTGTAAACTGTACTGTGAGGAAATGTGCTGTGAACTATCAGCAATTGAAATAAATTATAAAAAATCAAAACTAATTATACTAGGGGTCTACAGTCCACCAAATGCTGATAAAGACAACTTTCTAAATAAATTAGAAACATGCCTAAATAATATTGTAAAAAAATAACAAAATTATTGTTGTAGGAGATCTAAATATAGATCCGCTAAAAGAAACTAAGCAAAAACGGGCATTAGTGGAATTACTTGAAACAAATAACCTAAAATTATTAGAAACAGGGCCAACTAGAGTATTACAGCATACTTCTACAGTTATTGATCATGCTTTTACTAACTTAAAGGATGAAGATGTAAATATAGCTTTAATAAAAAATGGGCTTAGTGACCACTTTGGACAATTAATAGAGAGTAAGCCCTTAGATATACAAGACGGAAAATTAAAAAATCTGAAGGAAATTAAAAGAATTGTAAATAAAAGTACTCTAGAAGCATTAAGAATTAATCTTAAACAAGCAACATTTAGTAATATATTTGAAATAACTAAATAGATGAAAAATTTGAACAGTTTATGAATACTTTAAAGTCATGCTTGGAGCAGTCAGTACCATTGTATAAGGTAGTTCATAAAAAACAGGACAGTCGACAGAACTGGTCGACCAAAGGGATAGAAAAATCCAGAAGGAGAATGAAATTCTTAAATAGTCTAAAAGCTTTTAAATTAGATGAACGGTCCTACACATACATAGAAAACTATAAAAATACTCTAAATGCAGTGATAAACAAAGCTAAGAAACACCATAATAAAACTTTGCTCTTGAATGCAGAAAATAAAATTAAAGAGAGATGGAACACTATTAAAACAATACATAAAGAAAACTCCTCAAAATGGACAGAAAACTTCCAAATTATAAAATCCAGTTGCATAATACTAGACCCTGTGATTATTAGTAATGAATTTAATGATTATTATATAGATATAATAGCTAATATGGGTATTAAGACAAGAGACTACAAAACAAACAAAAGTTCCATATGTAACTCAATGGTAATTAGAGAAATTACACAAACTGATGTCATTAGACAAATAAATACACTAAAAGGTAAAAGATCTAGTGGATTAGATGAATATTCAAACCAAATGATAAAATACTGCAAATACAAAATAATGGATATATTCACACATATAATAAATGAAAGTTTTATTTCAGGAACCTTTCCAAGTAACCTAAAACAAATGATAGTTAGACCTATTTATAAACAGAAAGGCTCCAAACAAATGATGGAAAATTATCGCCCCATATCTCTTTGCTCTGGATTTTCAAAGATTATCGAAGGACTTTTCCTAGAACAGCTCCAGAGCTTCTGTAGTAAATTTAATATTATATCACAGAATCAGTTCGGCTTTCAGAAAAAGAAATCAACAATACATGCAGTTAGTAAGGGAAATGATATAATTGTTAGAGCATTAGATAGAAAGGAGTTAGTGATAGCGATTTTTCTTGACCTATCAAAAGCTTTTGACTGTGTTAATATTAAACATCTATTGGCGAAATTAGAAAACTATGGCATAAGAGGCATACATTAAAATGGTTAAGCTCGTACCTGCAAAATAGGGTGCAGTGTGTCGAAATAATACACAATTCAGGAGGAGATTTGAAAAAAGTTAAATCAGCATTCAAACATGTAACACATGGAGTGCCTCAGGGGTCAAAATTGGGACCATATCTGTTTATCCTATATATAAATTTTTTATTTAAAATAATACAGGATGCAGAGGATTAGCCATTGGATATGCAGGTGATACAACTGTAGTGGTAACAGGTAAGACAGAGGTAGAAGTTCAGGAAAAGGCAAACTCCTTATTAAAATCAATTAGCACTTATTTAGAAGCACTGGGAATGGTACTAAACACAAACACAACCGAGTGGATGCAAATTCAGCTCAGTAATAGAACAAAATCTGACATCACATTAACAGTACAAAATAAGCAAATTAGCCAAGTAGCACAGACAAACTTTTTAGGATTAGTTATAGATAGTAGTTTAAAATGGCACAAACATATAGAAAAGATCAACAAGAAAATAAACAAGGACATATATGTATTAAAACAGACAATACAAATTATGGATGAAGTCAGCGCACTAAAGGTTTATTATGCATTTATACATGCACACCTAAGTTATGGGGTCATTTTATGGGGGGCAGCAGGTAAGAGAAATATGTTAAAAATATTTAGGCAACAAAAGAGAGCAATAAGAATAATGGAAAAAATCACTAGGAGACAATCATGTAAAAGTAGCTTTAAAAAACTTAAAATACTCACATTACCCTGCTTATATATATTTGAATGTCTCAAACATGTAATAAGAAACCACATCTAACCCATGGCGCGACAGCCCTTAGAGGGCCAAGGCTTACCAACCCGATTGCCGGCCTCACGCCCACTTACGCGCGGCAGAGGTGGACGATCATCCAACCGATACGGGGAGGAGATTTGGTCAGCATCTCGGCATCCCCCAGCTGGAATGTTGGTTTTCGTGACCAGGGCCGCTTACCTAGCGTAAGCTCCTCACTTTCCTCACAATGCTGAGTGGGCACCGGTCCTATACCCGGGACCTAAAATCCCAACCACATGGGTGGGATCGAACCCGGGCCGCTTTCCATGGCCAGGGACCAAGGCATGCTGCCTTAGCCTGCTACGCCATGGCGCAGGACAATAAGAAACCACATAGAAGGAAAAAATAGAAACATTCATGAATATAATACAAGAACAAAACAGAACTAAAGTATAAACTTGAAAGAAGCGTAGGGACAGTGAAGCAGAAATTAGTACAAAAGTGAATCGAGAATATATTGACACATTGCTTCACTCACATTGCTGTTTATTCACAGGACATGTTTCAAGAGCTCTTGCTCCTATCCTCAGCTGATACTCGATTAGTGTAAGTTGTAGTGGTTTCTTCTTTCTCCGTATTGTCAATAGATGGCGTGATGTACTTGTCAAAGATGTCCGGTGGTGGAGTTTCAAAATTCATAACTCTATGACGATTTTTGTTAATGAAGATTTTTTCCCATACGGAAAGGTCTATGGGGTGATTAACGTATTTTTTAGAGATGTTTCTACATGTGTAGATTACACAAAAAACATTGAAAACTGTATCATGGACAATGAAATAGCTATATATAATTTGCCCGATAACAAAAAATCTACGATCAGAACACAGTGCTTAGAAACTCTAGATCATATTCAAAATGCAAATTCAAAAAGATATTCAGATAAAAAATTAATCAAAAATTTAAATGAAAAACCGGTAGTCTACACAAAAGCAGACAAGGGTAACAAAATAGTAATATTGGACGAAGAAGACTATCGCAAAAAAATGGACAACCTTTTAAACGGAAAAGAATTTGTTAAACTAGAAAACAATCCATTAAAGAAAGCATGCAAATCTGTGGAATTAGCAATTAAAAACAGTAAAATCATGACTAACAGAGATAAATTGAACATTAAAATAGACAGTCCAAAAACACCATACATATATGGTTTACCCAAAATACATAAACCTGAAATTACCCTCAGACCAATAATTAATAACATTGATGCACCCACTTACCAACTATCAAAATGGCTGGTTGAAATCTTCAGATCCTTCACAAAATTTGAAAATTTAAGTATCAAAAACTCGTTTGAATTGTTAAATCTCCTGAAGGACACAAAGATCAACTCTACAGATGCTTTAGTTTCCTTTGACGTCATTTCTTTATATCCAAGTATACCTACCAATGATCTTATTCCACTTCTCAAAAAATGGCTGGAATCAATACAAATAACACCTGAAGAAATAGAAGAACTTTCACAACTTACAGAAATTTGTATCAATCAAAATTTTTTCAACTTTAATGGACAGATCTATAAACAAAAAACGGGCCTAGCTATGGGCAACCCATTGTCTGCCTTCTTGACAGATTTATTCATGAGTGCTTTTGAAACACATATCACAAAAGCTTTTCCAAATTATTTCAAAGTGTGGTATCGCTATGTTGACAACATTTTTGCAATAGTACCTAAAAAACTCATACAAGATGGTCTTAGACTTTTGAATATACAAAATCCAGCTATAAAATTTACATTGGAAACAGAAGAGGATGGTGTGCTCCCCTTTTTGGACATCAAGATCAAAAAAATGAACAAACTCACTTTTGGTATTTACAGGAAACCGACACACACAGATAATTACATTAAGAACAACAGTTTCAACCCAAAACAACACCAACATGCCATTTTCAACAGTTTAATCTTTCGGATGATCAACTTTCCACTAAACAGAGAAGATTATCAAGAAGAATACCTACACATAAAAAAAGCAGCTATATCCAACGGTTTCAACCCAAATTTAGTAGACAAAACAGTTAACAGACTCAACAAAGCTAAGAAAATAAAAGAAACCACCACCCTAGAACCTACAGGAGAAAAAGAGAAAAAACTTTTTAAAAAGTTCACCTTCCACCCATCAGCCTATAACAAATACCAAAAAATCTTCTCAAAACACAACATAACTCTTGCACCTCAAAATAGGCTTAATATCAGAAATTTGTTAAAAGGCCCTCCCAAAAATTCAATCACTACCAAAGAAAAACCAGGAATCTATGAGATCAAATGTGAAACTTGCCCTAAAATTTATATAGGAAAAACAAAAAGAAATATTAACATCAGAACTAAAGAACATATAAGAAACATTAAAAATGGTGAAACAGAAAAATCAGCAGTGGCTTTTCATTTTTTGAATACTAGACATGACATCAATTTGGAAACATCTCTAATAAAATATGTTAATCACCCCATAGACCTTTCCGTATGGGAAAAAATCTTCATTAACATAAATCGTCATAGAGTCATGAATTTTGAAACTCCACCACCGGACATCTTTGACAAGTACATCACGCCATCTATTGGCAATACAGAGAAAGAAGAAACCACTGCAACTTACACTAATCGAGTATCAGCTGAGGATAGGAGCAAGAGCTCTTGAAATATGTCCTGTGAATAAACAGTGTGAGTGAAGCAATGTGTCAATATATTCTCGATTCACTTTTGTACCAAAACAGAACTACTTTAGAAATAGGTTCAGGGGAACATTAGCTGCCAAATGTATTGAAGATATGAAGAAAATTTACGCAATAAAGACTTACCTAGTGAAAAACGCTTTCTACTCAATTGAGGAATACAAAAAGGGAAGAGAGACTTTGTTTATTAAATTTTGTTATCAATCTATTGTGTATATCTAGAACTGCTAATAATCTGTAAATAGATTTATTTGTTTTATTATTGAACTGTAAAAATGTAATTGTAATGTTACTTTTGACGATGCTTTCTAAAACATGTTGCAAATGGCAGAATAAAACTGAATCTGAATATTAAATTCACTAACAGCTGCAATCACTGCAATTTGCAATTTCTTTCTTAATACAAAAACTTCTTTGTGACATTTACTCCATGGAAACATTCATTAGAATTCTGTGCCTCTCCTTTAATGCAACTTTCCCATATAATACTACTAACTAATCTCTTTATTTTTGTCTATGAGATGGAAATTGTAAGTAGAATAGTTCATGCAATTCATACCCATGGTCATACAAAACTTCTGCATAGAAATATGACCCTTACCAATGCCCAGAAATACACCATTCTTCTATTTACATCAAAAGGTGACCTACTAGAATCATTGTTAACTCTTTGGCTATAATATGTTTTCACTTAACATTTACCTCAAGCATAGCATTCTAGTATCATTACTTACTATTATGGCTAGAACATCTTAAAGTTTCATTATATTTTGCTTTGAAATAGCCACTGTACTCCTAACCTAACCTGGTATGAATCATATACATACTGTTGCAACAAGAAAGCAATACAATGTTAAATCAGGCTTATTCCTATTCTAAACAATAATAATTTAATATAAGCTGCTATCCACAGCTTTCCCTTGCATGTAAACCATATTTAACAAACACTACATGTCAGTGGAAATGTTTGTTTACTTTCAAAAGTAGTAAGTGGGAAATAATATATAAAAATGGTAGCGTAAAGGTTCAGTAGCTTCCATAAACATCCAGAAGATGTCTCTGCACATTACCACAGTTACAGAATCAATCCGCGTAGTTCAAACGTGAGAATTCCATCAATTTCTTTGCGACACACTGGAAAAAACAACATAAATGGCCATGCCCACCGCACATGGGCGTTTAAATAATGACGTAGCTGCTCTTTAAATGGCACTAGGGCCTAACTGACAGCATATTCGGAAACTACAATGTTTAAACATAATTTTAATGCAAAAAAATGGGAAATGTCGTTTTTTGTCATTTTTGACGAAATTTCACCGATGCCTCCCATTAATGAGTCAGCCTGTAGCTGACCTTGATCGCATATTTCTTTCTCACAGCAGACTTGCGTGGTTACTGATGTAAGCACTTATAATTTGGCTTGTTTTAAATCAGTGTAAGATAATTTACTATTTCAATTATGGAATGAATTGGCATTTATGCCATTAGCTTATTACCTTTACAGAACTCAGTATTGGCACATTAATAAAAAGAAAAGAAAATGTCATATTTATAAAATTTAGTATTTTTGTTCCTTAATGTTTTGTTAGTTATTATGATTGTAAAACTATGGTTAGCATACATTCTCCATTATGAAAACTGTCGGTTGTGAGTGATCATGCAAAATGTTATTTTATTGATTATTTTCACTATAATTAGGTTATATTTACTTTGTTAAGCACCAGACAGTCTGTGACCCACAGAATATTCTCATATCACTGCACAAATAACAACATTTCTCAGTGGTGCAATATTAAATATCAATGTTTTAATTTTGGTGTAAAAGTTATTTTTCTATTTCATTTGTGTTTCAGCAATGCATCATTTGCAAATGTACAATTCATGTAATTATATATTTTATGTGTGAGTCAATTTAATTTAATTAAATAAAGGGACTTAAGAAATTAATGGAATTATCATATGCAACATGTTCTATTAATGGAATTAAAGAGCTGAAAGCTTACCTTCAGAATGTATGTGTGTGCAGACATGCGTACGTGATTTTTTTATCCTGGCATGCCCCATTCCTTAGGAATACTACATGCCTTTTTATTTCATTATATACAACTTTTACAATAATTTTACAATATCTTGTATTTGTAATGAAAATATTCTCTTACAATAGTTTACAATATTCATTATATACAATGTGTGTGCATGCCTATGTGCGTACTACAACACTTGGTAACCAAGTTCTTTTATCTGTTTCAAACATTGTCAAAGTCCTCCAGGATCAACTTCGTGATGTTTCCATCACATCCTCAGCCATTAGACTGATTAATCTTTTGGTTAGCTCCGATAGAGAGACGGTTACTTCACTATCATCCTGGCACCTACTGGGGGCAAAACAAACTTATTGACCAAATCTGTTTGCAGTGTTTCAAAATTCATCACCCTATTTTTATGTTTCAAAATAAATATTTTCTCCTAAACCAATAAATTCCTTCATTTGTTTTAATAATTTAAGTTCTGGAATTCTTAATGATTAAATGATCAAAAATTATCTGCTACCACTGACTTATCAATCTGTTTATATTTAATATTTCTGAAATGTTCCTTTGCAAAAGATAAGAAATTGGGTTTGGTCCTACTAATGTAAATCTGATTGGAGTCTTAAACAGGTAAATTGATAAATGCCGGATTAATAATACTGCTTTAATTAATGATTTTAATAAAGGTTTTATACACAGAAGGATAGAAAAATCTAAATATCAAAAAATTTAAATGCTATTTCTACCCTTAAAGAAGTAAAAGATGGTTATAATTTTAAAAAATTTACTTATCCTTGGTCAAATAAAAAATTACAACTAATTTTTAATGAAGTTGCTATAATATTGGTGCCTGAAAATAAATACAGCCTAAAAAATACATATTTTTCTGAGAAAGATACCATTTTAGATAGTAAACATATCTGACATGTATCAATTTAACTGTTTAGATTGTGATCAGGTTTACATAGAATAGGACCAAATGTAATTTGAGAACCAGAGTGAAGGAATATTTCTGAAATATTAAATATTTATACAGATTGATAGGTCAGCAGTGCTAGATTGTTTTTGATCATTTAACCATGAAATAAATCCAGAAGTTAAATTATTACAACAAACGAATTGAACAATGTATTTAATGGTTTCGGAGAAAATATTTATTTTGAAAAATACAAATCATGTGATGAATTTTGAAATACTGCCAATAGATTTGGTCAATAAGTTTGTTTTACCCCCAGTAGGTGGCAGCATGATAGCGAACTATCAGTCATCCACTGGAATTAACCAAAAGGTTAATCAGTCTAATGGCTGAGGATGTGATGGTAAAATTACAAAACCGGTCTTGGAGAATTTCAACAATTTTTAGAACATATAAGTGAAGTTGGTTACCAAGTGATTGATAATATTTACATTAACATCATTGAGAGCAACACTCCAGCTCCTTGTGCTTCTTGTGGAACATTTTGTTTTTTCTGCATTAAATTCTGATATCAAATTTGTAGGAAAGTAATTTGACAAAACAACAGCAAGTATGCCAAACATAGTTTATTGGTCTCTAAAACTGTTAGCACAGCGCTAACTTACACTTTGCAACTCCAAATCTCAAATATGAAAGTCTGATCAACATTATAAAAGGTTTCTGAATTTTATAATTCAAATAATGTGAGTAGGTTTATGCTTTATAAATATTAAAAGCAGAAGCATTATTAACAGTGAAGTATTCTTCATATTTAAGTTTGAATTTATGAGTCACTATGTTTACACTCAGTCTTCACTTACTTGTTGTTGTATAATTGAAACGTTTTCAAGATCATTCGATCTCATCATCAGCTGATTGGTGACTAAATGAACCTCCCTCTTCTTCCACTGCTACGGAGCTCCGATCACTCTGCCATCTGGTGTTAGTGGCACTAAGTTTTAATACTTCATTTAATGCCGGGATTTCAAAATTTATAACTTTATCACGGTTTTTGTTTATGAAAATTTTTTCCCAAATATCCAATTCTATGGGTGTACTTAAAGATTTTAACAGTTTAATGTTGTGGCCAATGTTGTGGTTTTCTGTCCAAAAATGGTGTGAAACTGCAGATTTTTCTGTTTGTTTCAACTTAATGTTCCTCTGGTGTTCTTTTTGCCTGGTTAACATGTTTCTCTTAGTTTTTCCTATGTAGCTTTTTTCACAGGTTTCACAATTAATCTGATAAATTCCTGATTTCAAATTGTTGGGGATTGTATTTTTCAGTGGTTTATTTAGTAGGTTCCTCAGACTGAATTTGTTTTGGGGTGCTAGTTTTAAGTTTAGTCTGTTGAAGATTCGTTCAAATTTTCTAAAAGCCCATGGATGGTAGGTGAATTTTCTATATTGCCAATTTGTGTTATTAAGTGGTGTGAGAGTGGTATTTTTTGATCTTATCTTCAGTTTTTCTTTCCTCTTCATCATATTCCTTATGATGGATGGGTTGAATCCATTTAATACCGCTATGTCTTTTATGTGTTGTTGTTCTTTCAAAAATTCATCCTTACTCAGTGGGACGTTGTATAGCCGGTGAATTAGACTTCTAAAGGCAGCTAGTTGATGTGAAACTGGGTTGTATTCATTTTTCTTTATGTAATTATCTATGTGTGTGGGCTTCCTGTATATTCCAAAATCTACACCATGATGATTTCTAGTTATCTTGAGGTCCAGAAAGGGTAGGGTGTTGTCTCTTTCTACTTCCATAGTAAATTGGATGTGATTATCTTGCAGGTTTAGTAATTTTAGAGAATCTTCTCTAAGTTTTTCCGGAATGATAGCAAAAATATCATCAACATATCTCTGCCAAAATTTATAAATCTGTGGGAAGGCCTTTACTATGTGTGTTTCAAAATAGCTCATGTATAGGTCTGCTAAAATAGGCGAAAGTGGGCTCCCCATTGCTAAACCTTTTGATTGTCTGTAGAATTTTTGGTTAAACATGAAGTAATTATTCCTTATGCATAAATCTGTAAGATTGATAATATCATCTATTTCTCTGGGGCCCGTTGTAGTCTGGGTTAGCCATTTTTTGAGGAATGTAGATATTTCTTCTACTGGAATGCTTGTAAAAAGTGCCTTAACGTCAAAAGAAACAAGTATGTGATTTTCCGGGATGTTGTATTTCTGTAGGTGGTTTATCAATTCCAAGGAGTTTTTTATTCCCAAACTTTGAAATTTGTCATATGATTTTAATTTTCTTACTAACCATTTTGCTATGTGGTATGTAGGTGAATTGATGCCATTGATGATGGGTCTCATGCTGTTGTCTTGTTTGTGGATTTTTGGCAGACAGTACAACCTTGGTAGTGTGGGGTTGGACGATTTTAAGTTGTATTTTTCAGATGTACTTAATGTTTTTGTAATTGATAAAGCTTTATTAACAGAGGTGATACTTTTGGATAATGGATTTTTTGGAATTTTTTCATATTCTGGACTTTCTAACATAAGGTTTACTCTCTGAATATAGTCTTCTGTCTCCATAATTACTAGAGAGTTACCTTTGTCGGCTTTTAGGTATACCACGGGCTTCTTATTTAAATTTCTTATTGTTTTGTTGTTAGTATTATTGTATATTGGGGATAACTGCTTTATTATATCCAGACATTCAATTTTGGCTTTGGTTAAGTTTTCGTTTTTTAGGTTATGTGTGGCTATTTCTATGTCGGCGATAAAATCGTCTTTATTATTTGAGAAGTTCACACACGTATTGAAACCTTTCTGGAGTAATCTAATTTCATCGGTTGTAAACTTTTGTTGCGAAAGGTTTATTACGTTAACTTGCTCTTTAAAGTCCCGGTGTTTTGGCTGATGAGGGTGTTCCAGTTGCCGTTCTTTTAACAGTTTGAATTTATTCTTAAGTCTTTCGTTTTTCTTAATCCTTAATGTGTTTAATTTTTCGTGAACCTGCATTTCGTAATTTTGCCAAATGTGAATTCCTAATTGTTTGGTTAGTTCTAGATGTAGGTTGTATAATTCCAGGTCTATTTTATTTATGTAACTGTAATGTTTTGAAATTTCCAGTTTTATCACGTATTTTTCCACCAGTTTTTGTATTCTGTGATTACTATTGTGTTTGACCGTTTGCTTTACAAAAGTTGGCGTGATATTGTGTCTGAGGCAAAGTCTTAGGAATTTAATGTCTGCCGTTGCGTATCTTCTTTTTGTCTGCAGTTTTAAGTATTTTTTTAAATCTTTCTTTTTGTAGCATAATTTCGTATTAAAGTTCGTAAACATGCATCCTACCTCGTCTCCATTTTCTTCAGTCGCCAAGTTGCTTCTTTGGTTTGTGATACCAAACGTCATAAATATTAAAAGCAGAAGCATTATTAACAGTGAAGTATTCTTCATATTTAAGTTTGAATTTATGAGTCACTATGTTTACACTCAGTCTTCACTTACTTGTTGTTGTATAATTGAAACGTTTTCAAGATCATTCGATCTCATCATCAGCTGATTGGTGACTAAATGAACCTCCCTCTTCTTCCACTGCTACGGAGCTCCGATCACTCTGCCATCTGGTGTTAGTGGCACTAAGTTTTAATACTTCATTTAATGCCGGGATTTCAAAATTTATAACTTTATCACGGTTTTTGTTTATGAAAATTTTTTCCCAAATATCCAATTCTATGGGTGTACTTAAAGATTTTAACAGTTTAATGTTGTGGCCAATGTTGTGGTTTTCTGTCCAAAAATGGTGTGAAACTGCAGATTTTTCTGTTTGTTTCAACTTAATGTTCCTCTGGTGTTCTTTTTGCCTGGTTAACATGTTTCTCTTAGTTTTTCCTATGTAGCTTTTTTCACAGGTTTCACAATTAATCTGATAAATTCCTGATTTCAAATTGTTGGGGATTGTATTTTTCAGTGGTTTATTTAGTAGGTTCCTCAGACTGAATTTGTTTTGGGGTGCTAGTTTTAAGTTTAGTCTGTTGAAGATTCGTTCAAATTTTCTAAAAGCCCATGGATGGTAGGTGAATTTTCTATATTGCCAATTTGTGTTATTAAGTGGTGTGAGAGTGGTATTTTTTGATCTTATCTTCAGTTTTTCTTTCCTCTTCATCATATTCCTTATGATGGATGGGTTGAATCCATTTAATACCGCTATGTCTTTTATGTGTTGTTGTTCTTTCAAAAATTCATCCTTACTCAGTGGGACGTTGTATAGCCGGTGAATTAGACTTCTAAAGGCAGCTAGTTGATGTGAAACTGGGTTGTATTCATTTTTCTTTATGTAATTATCTATGTGTGTGGGCTTCCTGTATATTCCAAAATCTACACCATGATGATTTCTAGTTATCTTGAGGTCCAGAAAGGGTAGGGTGTTGTCTCTTTCTACTTCCATAGTAAATTGGATGTGATTATCTTGCAGGTTTAGTAATTTTAGAGAATCTTCTCTAAGTTTTTCCGGAATGATAGCAAAAATATCATCAACATATCTCTGAAGATAAGATCAAAAAATACCACTCTCACACCACTTAATAACACAAATTGGCAATATAGAAAATTCACCTACCATCCATGGGCTTTTAGAAAATTTGAACGAATCTTCAACAGACTAAACTTAAAACTAGCACCCCAAAACAAATTCAGTCTGAGGAACCTACTAAATAAACCACTGAAAAATACAATCCCCAACAATTTGAAATCAGGAATTTATCAGATTAATTGTGAAACCTGTGAAAAAAGCTACATAGGAAAAACTAAGAGAAACATGTTAACCAGGCAAAAAGAACACCAGAGGAACATTAAGTTGAAACAAACAGAAAAATCTGCAGTTTCACACCATTTTTGGACAGAAAACCACAACATTGGCCACAACATTAAACTGTTAAAATCTTTAAGTACACCCATAGAATTGGATATTTGGGAAAAAATTTTCATAAACAAAAACCGTGATAAAGTTATAAATTTTGAAATCCCGGCATTAAATGAAGTATTAAAACTTAGTGCCACTAACACCAGATGGCAGAGTGATCGGAGCTCCGTAGCAGTGGAAGAAGAGGGAGGTTCATTTAGTCACCAATCAGCTGATGATGAGATCGAATGATCTTGAAAACGTTTCAATTATACAACAACAAGTAAGTGAAGACTGAGTGTAAACATAGTGACTCATAAATTCAAACTTAAATATGAAGAATACTTCACTGTTAATAATGCTTCTGCTTTTAATATTTATGACGTTTGGTATCACAAACCAAAGAAGCAACTTGGCGACTGAAGAAAATGGAGACGAGGTAGGATGCATGTTTACGAACTTTAATACGAAATTATGCTACAAAAAGAAAGATTTAAAAAAATACTTGAAACTGCAGACAAAAAGAAGATACGCAACGGCAGACATTAAATTCCTAAGACTTTGCCTCAGACACAATATCACGCCAACTTTTGTAAAGCAAACGGTCAAACACAATAGTAATCACAGAATACAAAAACTGGTGGAAAAATACGTGATAAAACTGGAAATTTCAAAACATTACAGTTACATAAATAAAATAGACCTGGAATTATACAATCTACATCTAGAACTAACCAAACAATTAGGAATTCACATTTGGCAAAATTACGAAATGCAGGTTCACGAAAAATTAAACACATTAATGATTAAGAAAAACGAAAGACTTAAAAATAAATTCAAACTGTTAAAAGAACGGCAACTGGAACACCCTCATCAGCCAAAACACCGGGACTTTAAAGAGCAAGTTAACGTAATAAACCTTTCGCAACAAAAGTTTACAACCGATGAAATTAGATTACTCCAGAAAGGTTTCAATACGTGTGTGAACTTCTCAAATAATAAAGACGATTTTATCGCCGACATAGAAATAGCCACACATAACCTAAAAAACGAAAACTTAACCAAAGCCAAAATTGAATGTCTGGATATAATAAAGCAGTTATCCCCAATATACAATAATACTAACAACAAAACAATAAGAAATTTAAATAAGAAGCCCGTGGTATACCTAAAAGCCGACAAAGGTAACTCTCTAGTAATTATGGAGACAGAAGACTATATTCAGAGAGTAAACCTTATGTTAGAAAGTCCAGAATATGAAAAAATTCCAAAAAATCCATTATCCAAAAGTATCACCTCTGTTAATAAAGCTTTATCAATTACAAAAACATTAAGTACATCTGAAAAATACAACTTAAAATCGTCCAACCCCACACTACCAAGGTTGTACTGTCTGCCAAAAATCCACAAACAAGACAACAGCATGAGACCCATCATCAATGGCATCAATTCACCTACATACCACATAGCAAAATGGTTAGTAAGAAAATTAAAATCATATGACAAATTTCAAAGTTTGGGAATAAAAAACTCCTTGGAATTGATAAACCACCTACAGAAATACAACATCCCGGAAAATCACATACTTGTTTCTTTTGACGTTAAGGCACTTTTTACAAGCATTCCAGTAGAAGAAATATCTACATTCCTCAAAAAATGGCTAACCCAGACTACAACGGGCCCCAGAGAAATAGATGATATTATCAATCTTACAGATTTATGCATAAGGAATAATTACTTCATGTTTAACCAAAAATTCTACAGACAATCAAAAGGTTTAGCAATGGGGAGCCCACTTTCGCCTATTTTAGCAGACCTATACATGAGCTATTTTGAAACACACATAGTAAAGGCCTTCCCACAGATTTATAAATTTTGGCAGAGATATGTTGATGATATTTTTGCTATCATTCCGGAAAAACTTAGAGAAGATTCTCTAAAATTACTAAACCTGCAAGATAATCACATCCAATTTACTATGGAAGTAGAAAGAGACAACACCCTACCCTTTCTGGACCTCAAGATAACTAGAAATCATCATGGTGTAGATTTTGGAATATACAGGAAGCCCACACACATAGATAATTACATAAAGAAAAATGAATACAACCCAGTTTCACATCAACTAGCTGCCTTTAGAAGTCTAATTCACCGGCTATACAACGTCCCACTGAGTAAGGATGAATTTTTGAAAGAACAACAACACATAAAAGACATAGCGGTATTAAATGGATTCAACCCATCCATCATAAGGAATATGATGAAGAGGAAAGAAAAACTGAAGATAAGATCAAAAAATACCACTCTCACACCACTTAATAACACAAATTGGCAATATAGAAAATTCACCTACCATCCATGGGCTTTTAGAAAATTTGAACGAATCTTCAACAGACTAAACTTAAAACTAGCACCCCAAAACAAATTCAGTCTGAGGAACCTACTAAATAAACCACTGAAAAATACAATCCCCAACAATTTGAAATCAGGAATTTATCAGATTAATTGTGAAACCTGTGAAAAAAGCTACATAGGAAAAACTAAGAGAAACATGTTAACCAGGCAAAAAGAACACCAGAGGAACATTAAGTTGAAACAAACAGAAAAATCTGCAGTTTCACACCATTTTTGGACAGAAAACCACAACATTGGCCACAACATTAAACTGTTAAAATCTTTAAGTACACCCATAGAATTGGATATTTGGGAAAAAATTTTCATAAACAAAAACCGTGATAAAGTTATAAATTTTGAAATCCCGGCATTAAATGAAGTATTAAAACTTAGTGCCACTAACACCAGATGGCAGAGTGATCGGAGCTCCGTAGCAGTGGAAGAAGAGGGAGGTTCATTTAGTCACCAATCAGCTGATGATGAGATCGAATGATCTTGAAAACGTTTCAATTATACAACAACAAGTAAGTGAAGACTGAGTGTAAACATAGTGACTCATAAATTCAAACTTAAATATAAAGGTTTATGCTTGCTAAAAAGAATATAGTTTCTCTTAAAGAAGTTTACCAAAGTTTTAAAGATATGCATCTGGACGTAAAGATAGAATTTTCATCCCTTTCTTAATTAAGGCCAAATGAATATGTACTGCACCCATTTAGTTTGCATTTGTATTCACAAAGATATTATATTAATGTATGTACTTAAGATGAGTTGGTACTAGTAACACTTACATCACTTTTTTTTAAAAATCTCTGTTAGCATGTTTTAAAAACATGTGTTCCCATCCTCAGAATGTGTAGGACTAACCCGTGTTGTTTCTGTTGTAGTGGTTTTCTATAATGTTGAAATGTACTTCCAGGGGGTACTTGGTGACAGTAAATCAAAATTCATTAACTTGAGTTCATATTTTAAAATAGAGGTGTTTGCCCGTATATCCAATTCTGCTGCATGACTGGTTGGTTTGATTAGTGTAATGTTCGGTTTGGTGTTATGGTTGGTCATCCAAATCTCATCCAAGAAGAAAAACAATTGAAATTCAAGAAATTCACATATCTAAAAACATTTTACAAATTTAAAAAGACTTTCACAAATGACAACATTAGCGTAGTCTTACATAACAAATTTAGAATAAAGAAGTTAAAATAAATGTGAATCGAGAAGATATTGACACAGTGCTTCACTCGCCTTTTTTTTTTTTTTTTTTTTTTTCCACAGGACATGTTTCAAGAGCTGTTGTTCCTATCTACAGCTGAGTCTTGACTAGTGCAAATTGTAGTGGTTTGCTCTTTCTCCATATCATTGATAGATGGATTCAATTACTACAAAAGAAAAACCAGAAATCTATTTGATCAAATATGAAACTTGCCCCAAAATTTATATAGGAAAAACAAAATGAAATATTGACATCAGAACTAAAGAACATATAAGAAACATTAAAAATGGTGAAATAGAAAAATCAGCAGTGGCTTTTCATTTCTTGAGTACCAGACATGACATAACTTGGAGACAGCTTTAATAAAACATGTTAATCATCCCATAGATCTTTCTGTATGGGAAAAAATCTCCATTAATAAAAATCATCATTGAATCAATAATTTCAAAACTCCACCACTAGACATCTTTGACAAATACATCATGCCATCTATCGACAATATTGTGACTTTGTGGGTTCGTGAAATAACAAGTCGAGGTTACAAACACAAAAACTGCACTTTATTCTCGTAGCAATACACCGTTCACCATTACAATTTGCTAGATAACCTAAAACTGTTTATTTTAAAAACACTTCCATCAACTGTCTGTCGCTTCCGGTAACGATCGGCCCCGAAGTTTCCCGAATCTCCACCGGCCATCATTTATTTATCAGCATCGCGAGTCTGCCGCCAGGGTAACACTGCTCCCTCCTCAAGGCTGGTCGTCCCGAACATCGCCTTCGTAGCAGGCCAGGCGATCCAGGTGTACCACCTGAAGTACCGGCGTGCACTTCTTCCAAGACTTCCGGAACCTGACTCCGGGGAAGTACCAACTGTTCTCTCTGCGTCTTCCCATCGGGTGATTCCCATACCCGGAACAGTACACCCTCTCTGGTCTTCAACGAGTTCCACTGGGCCCAATAAGACTTGTAGGTGGCGCTCCTCGGTGCGACGTCCGCCCAGGTTGGTCTCGTCCCTGCCTCCACTTCCCTCAAGAGTGGCCCCAAGTCTGCATCCGCCAGCTGCTCCCTCCTCAGGCCTGCGCTATCCCAGCCAACCGCAGGCACTGCCGTGACTACTCGGACTGCTGCGGCACGCTCCTTCTCCTCCACTCTTGTGCACTGGCCGCACTCTTCTGGACAGGGTGTTCGGGACATGGCGTCAGCGTTACCGTGGCTCTTCCCTCTGCGATGTTCCGAGGTGAAGTCGTACTCCTGCGGCCTCTGAATCAAACCTGCTGTCCGGCCTTCCGGTCGCGCCGTCACCATCACCTCGCTCCTCGCGGGGACAACCACGTCTTCGTTCAAGATGACCCTACCGATTCCGAGGCGCTCTTCAGTTTGACGGAGTATGACCTCTTCTCCGTTGAGCCGTAGGACCTTCCTGCCGACGTCGACCGTCGCCTCGTGGCTCTTGAGGGCATCCAGTCCCAGGATCACCTCCTCAGCCACCTTCGCGACGAACACCCACAGACGCACGGCACTCCGTCCCAAGGTCAGCTCCAGCAGGGCCTCCTTCTCCACAGGCATGGTGTCGCCCGATGCCGTCACAAGCTCGTATGGTCGGCTGACGGCGCGGATTGTCACTCGAGGGGATGGTGGTAATGGCGCCGACGTACCCCTCTCCACGCCGGGCCTTACTCGTTCTTCCCGCTGCCCTTCCTGGTGTGGGCAGTCTCTCTGCAGGTGCCCGGGCTGTCCACACCCCCAACACAGGCCACTAGGTGTTCGCCGGCGTCCCTCAGCTGGTCTTCTGTCTCCGGCGTAGCGGACACTCCTCGTTCTCGACGTCGGGATAGATGCTACCTTGGCCGCCTCCATCCTTAGTGCCGCTGTCAGCGCCTCGTGGATGGTTTTATAATCGCCGAGCATTAGGCGCTGTCGAATCTCCGTGTCCCGTACCCCGTCGACAAAGTTGTAGGTGACTTCCCGGGATACGAACTCCAGTGGCAGGTCAACCAAGGCCTTGCTAGCCAGCTGCTCAATCGCTATGGCGAACTCCTGCAGCGTCTCCCCCGGCTGCTGTGACCTTGCCTTTAGTTGGCTGCGGTACGCTGCGGCTAAGCGGTGGTTCCCGAAACGATTCTCCAGGGCCTCCCAGATGTCCTTCTGGCGCCGCCGTTGTCTGCACCGCGTTTAGGACTTCCGCGGCCCGTCCCTGGAGGCTGGCTATTAACTGTATGGCCTCCTCCGGTGACCATCTGTTGTGCTTGGCCACTGTGTCAAACTGGCGGCGGAAGACCTCAAATGTTGAGTCGCCGTCATATTTCGGCGGTTGTGTCGCGTCCCGGCGCGTCGGCCTTCAAATCCTTCAGTTTCCTGCCGACGACGTCCTCTACTATGGCGTTCAGGGACTTGACGCTGCTGTTGGCCTTTCCCTCCAGGTTGTCAACGCGGCTCGCCAGGTCCTCGACGCGCTCGTCCACTTGGCCCATCCGCTTGCCCAGCTCCGTCACGTTATCCCTCACGCTGGCCAACTGTTCTTCAAACTTCACGGCAAGGGCCTTGTTTGCCGCTTTCATCTCCGTGGCCAGGCTGTCGTTCGCTGCCCTTATTTCTGTGGTCAGTTCGACCTTCAGTTCTTGCATCTTCTCGGCGATGTTGTCGTTGGCCGTCTTCATTTCTTCCATTTTGTATAAAATCTTTTCCAGTGCCGATTCTATGGCCGTGATCCCACTCCTGACGCCAGTTGTGACTTTGTGGGTTTGTGAAATAACAAGTCGAGGTTACAAACACAAAAACTGCACTTTATTCTCGTAGCAATACACCGTTCACCATTACAATTTGCTAGATAACCTAAACACTTTGCTCAACTGTCTGTCGCTTCCGGTAACGATCGGCCCCAAAGTTTCCCGAATCTCCACCGGCCATCATTTATTGATCGGCATCGTGTGTCTGCCGCCAGGGTAACAATATGGAGAAAGAGGAAAGCACTACAATATCTTCTCAGTTCACTTTTATATTAACTTGTGCTTCACTGTCTCCGCGCTTCTTTCAATTTTTATACTTTGAATAGAGAAATTACTTTGTAATAGATTAAAAGACCATATACCACAATAAAAAAAGCTGTAATTTAAAAAATCAGTTGCTCCAATTGTGATAATATATATTTGATTTGATTTATTGATTCATCCATTAAAACATGTACATGTTATAGGACACGTCAAATTAAAAACTAAGAACTATAGTTATAGGAAATACAAAAAGAAATGTAGAAACCAGTCTAAAGGAACATATTTGATGCTTAAAATACAAGCATATAGATAAATCTGCAGTTTCACACCATTTCTGGATGTCCAACCATAACATCAAACCGAACATTACACTAATCAAACCGAGCATCATGCATTAGAATTGGACACATGGGAAGAAATCATCATTTTGAAACACAAGTAATAGTCAAGTACACTCTGAAAGTACATTTTGCCACCATTATAGACAAGCACCACAACAGAAACAACAACACAGGGTAGTTGGACATGTTCTGAAGATGGGAACACACGTTCCTGAAACATGTTAACAGAGATTAAAAAAAAAAAGTGTTACTATACTGACTCATCTTAAATAAATACATCTTAACATGTAACTTTCTAGTTTCTTTCATATATAAATGTTATATTAATGGTTGATGGTGTCAATATTTATCTCACTGATTATTCCATTTTGTTCTAATTACAAGGACTGGTTTTAATGAATCATTTGCAATCCCTCATTTCAAAGGAAGGGGAGATTGGCGAATAGTCATAACTATTTAATTGAATGGTTATTTATTTAAAAGTAATATAGGAATTGCATAGGTTTAAATCTGAGATTACGATTTTGGTATAGATAGATAGATACTTTATTTCACTGCTTAGAGCATGGCCCGGTGGCAGCGCTGTCAATATAATATACAATTCTTTACAGTATGATATACAATTCTTTACAGTATAATATACAACTCCTTACAATATAATATACAATTCCTTACAACATATATACAATTCCTTTCATGCACTATGACTATGCACTATGGTAACAATATAATATACAATTCCTTACAACATATATACAATTCCTTTCATGCACTATGGTAACTATACAGGATTTCTTTTTAACCTCTCTTTGAAATTATTTACATTTGGAGGCAAAGTCTCCAGTAATTCTGCAGTCAAATTGTTCCAGTCATTAATTGTTCTATTGGTAAAGGAAAATTTACCTATATCAGTTTTCTGTTCCCTATTTCTTATTTCCTTCCCCTATATGATGGTGTCAACAACCGCTTTGTTATATCTTTCCATGCAGGTTCCCCCTTATATGCTCTAAAAATTGCACATAGCCTTGCCCGTTTTCTACGTTTCTCCAATGATTCCCAGGAGGTAGCAGTGCCTGTAGGGTTTTCAAATCGCATTCCTCTATCAACAAATTTAGCTGCTCGTTTTTGGACTCTCTCGAGTGCTTGTTTTTGACCAACCCGATATGGATCCCAGCATGCCGCGCTATATTCTAATATTGGTCGGACTAAGGATGTGTAAGCTAAATTTCGCGATTTCCCATTGCTGCGTTTTAATATTCTCATTACAAAGTGTAATGCTTTGCAGGCTTTTCCAATGACCGAGTTTACATGTTCCCCCCATTCCAATCTTTCATTTATTATTACACCTAGATATCTAGTGCTACTTACCCTGGGTATTCTCTTGTTATCTAATTTATACATCACATTTTCTTCTGTTCTTGTCCTTGAAAATATAATTGTTTTACATTTACTTGGATTTATCTCCATTTGATTGGATTGCGCCCAGAGTTGAATTTTGTTTAAATCTTCTTGTAAATTGTTAACGTCACCTTCGGTCTTGATATTTCTATAGATTATACAATCATCCGCAAAAAGCCGAATTTGTGATGTTATCCCTTTCCATAAGTCATTTACATATGCTAAGAAAAGCAACGGCCCGATCACGCTACCCTGGGGGACACCTGAGGTTACTTCGGTAGGGGACGATAATCTATCTCCGACGCGCACTCTTTGGGTTCGTCCGCTCAAGAATTCCCGAATCCAAATAATCGCTCTGTTGTCTATTTGCATATTGCCAAGTTTTTCTATAAGTGGTCCATGAGGTACAAGGTCAAACGCTTTAGTAAAGTCAATAACTATTGCATGCACTTTACCGCCTGCATCGAGTGCATCAGCTACATCCTGACAAATAGCTACTAGTTGGCTCTCACAAGAGTGTCCATTCCGAAACCCATGTTGTCCTTCAAAGAGCCAGTGTGAATTATCCCATTCTCGTCTTAAGTATTGCTCTATAAGATGCTCGACTTGTTTACTTACTACTGATGTCAAGCTAACTGGCCTATAATTTGTCGCTTTGGTTCGATCCCCTGTTTTATAAATAGGTACGACTATAGCCTGCTTCCAATCCTGCGGCATACTTCCGTTATTTACCGTTATTTCGAATAGCCTCATTATATATGGCACGATTGCCTCCCCTCCAATTTTAAGAAAGTCACCCGAAATGCCGTCCGGACAGACTGATTTATATTTCCCTAATTTAAATAATCTTTTTCGAATGTCGCTTGGTTTCACGATCATAGGGGGCCCCTCCGTTCTTTTAATACTGGCATTGCTCTTTACCTGAAACACTGAAGCGAATTGCCGATTAAATACTTCCGCTTTTAACAAAGAGTCGGTAACTTGTACATTTCCATTTTTTATACCCGGAATCTCCTCCTTGTTACCCCTGCGCCTTCTCACGAATTTAAAAAACTGCTGCCAGTTATTTCTGTTAGACGAGAGAATATTTTTTAAAAAATTCTCTTCAGCGGTAATCTTCTCTAATAAAAGTTTATTTGATAAAACATGGAATTTATTTGCGTGATAAGTACTAATTTTACGTGACCCATATGCTCTCCTAACTTGTTTCTTTAGCCGTTTTACTGTTTTGTTGTAATATTCTGGGTCAGGGTTTTTTGTGAGTGTTTTACGGGGTATAAATTTATCTGTCGCTTCCACAACGATTTTTTTAAAATTTTGCCATAGTTTTTCAACCGAACTTCCAGTTTGGGACCACAAGGAATATCTATCTTTTAGGAATTGTTGCAGCCTTGGAATGTCTCCTTTATAATATTGGTAAATGTGTTTCTTTTCCCCTGTATGGCATTGGGCTCGAATTCCTTCTACTTTAACCACTGCGCAGTTATGGTCACTTATACCAGGAGAAACTTCACACTCTAGCACTGCTTCCTCCGGCTTCACCAGGAAAACGTCTAGAACCACCCCCTCCCTAGTTGCGGTGTTTACAGTTTGAACAAAGCCACCTTCCCAAATTAGGTCATTTACAATAGCCTGCGATTCCGCTCCCCTCACTTCACCCTCCCAGTTAACTTTTGGAAGATTTAGGTCACCCCCTATGATTACCTGCTCGCTGGCCTCACTTTCAAGAACCCGTTTTGCAAGTGATCTTAATGAGCCCAAGTCGTCACTTGGTGGCCTATATATACCAACTATCCGCCATTTATTTTTCATATAATTTCCTGAAATTTCTACTTCTAAGATTTCGTATACCTCATCCCGCCATACTTCTGCCGCATTGTGTATGTTTTTGACACAAATAAATATCCCACCCCCTCTACCGTTTCTATCTCTTCTTATTACCGTGAGGTTGTTTCTAAATATTTCTGCGTTTGTGATATCCGGCTGTAGCCAAGATTCGGTACCTATTACTACGTCTGGATCATAAATGTCTATTAAGTTTGAGAATTCTAATTTTTTGTTTACGATGCTTCGGCAATTTACCTGCAAAATCACTAGAGACTTACCTTTGCTATTTGATGTTTTGCCGATACTCTCGCCGTCCCACAGTCAGTTTCCTTCGTCCTCGCTACATCCGCCATCTCGTCCGTCGCTGACCTCGCTCGTTCTGCCACCGTTCTTGTCCCGTTCTCCGCCATTCTCGACCTGGTCACCGATATTCTCGTAACGTCCGTCGCCGAAAGATGCAGCCACTCTAGTAAAGAGTGACGCCAATGTCGCTGCTCCTCTCCTATTTAGATGCACTCCTAGCCATGAGTTTGGGTCAACAAATAGAAGTCCCAGTCGTTCTGCCACCCATTGGAAAGAGTCATTTAATCGGCCCACCTTGCGCCAATTTACGTCTCTGCGTCGTATCACACCACTTAAAATTATTTTAGCTGCGGGAAATTTACTTTTCACTGTTGTAGCCAAATCGACATGTCTCCCATTATGTGGTCTATGTTTCGCCTTAGGTCATTTGATCCCACGTGCACAATTACTGTTTCCGGATTTGTTTGTTCCTGCTGCTCCACAGCCTTCTTCATCTGCTCCGTTCGTATTCCAGGGAAGCATTCCACATTAAATTCTGCACTGTGTTTCCCGACATGCTTTATTATTGAGTCTCCTAAGACTAAACAAGGTTTCTTTTGTGTATGCTCGTCTTGGGTTTTTAACCTTTTAATTTCTTCTTCCAAGCGTTGTATCGTATCTTCAGCTCGTTTCAGCTTTGCGCGCAAATGTTGTACCTCATCCAGCATCTTTTTAGTTCCTTCCCTCTCTTTTTCCTCCGTCGTGTGGTTTTTTTCGCACTGAATACACCTCCAACTGTCTTCATTTTGCTGCGTCTTCTTTATTTTCTGGCAGCTAAAGTGATACCAGTTCAAACAGATACTGCAGAGAAGCCCCGTCCGTAAGTTCTTTTTGCATGTCTGGCATTTCACCGCCTCTTGCACTGGTCCCGGGTTTAGTTCTATGCCACCTATCACTAGTAACACAGATAACACTAACACATAGAACTGAATAAGCCTCGGTGATTCTTCGTAGCTCTCCTGATGTAACTTTCGCCCAGTTCTACCTGTCCACTTACCGATCCTCGCCCGGTATGTCTGAAGGTCACACCCCATCACTAGCAGGTAGAAAAACACGTCCGATCCTGACGACTTCCCGACTCAGACTCTGTGATGAATGGATAAGAATAAAGTGGTCCATGATGTTCAATTAGTTATACACAAAGTTGACCTAGACAGAGTCAACATGAAAAATTCAATGCCATGGCCGGGATTTGAACCATGGATCTCCTGATTTCTGTCCAGTCGCTCTAACCCATTGAGCTACCATGGCCAACTTGCCATCATGACACTAAATTCTGCATTTGACTCGTATATTTCTCCGGTAGACCACTAGGGGCTCTCGCATCCGAGATACACCGTTTGTGGCGACTTACTATCGTAAGTACTTGAGTCCCAGGCTTCATCATTTAACTCTTATTATTTTAGTTAATTAATGGAAATTAATCACTTCTTCACACTAGCCATATATAGGCTAAGGTTTTTGATAGTCAACATGAAAAATTCAATGCAATTCAACCACGGATCTGGTTTCCATCCAGTCGCTCTAACCCATTGAGCTGCCATAGCCAACTTGACCATCACCATCTTATTTACCTAGACAGTTCCAGCTGACACACATCTTGACCTTGTATGCAATGCCACTACTAGAGGACTACACCACTTAAGTTATTTAATATCTCTTTGATTTTCAATGGCTAGATGAGTATCTTAAACTACTTTGAAAATGTATTTTGGAATTTTAAAGTACAATGCTGATACCTTAATGGCTTTGTGAAAATAATAAACATTAAACAAATAATTTTGTTTATTTCAAATGTAAATGAAGAATGTATTTCAATATTCAGAATAAGTCAGATATATTTTTCTGTAAATAATACCAGAATTATTCATGCTTGTGTAGAGTAGTGTATGCAGAGTATCACAAAATATTATGTTATAATTACCACAATAATGAAAACTGAGGCTAACAGATCAATCACATGTATCTTTTTTGCCACAAAGAACATGTAAAGTTAATACCAATGAAGTTGGAAGGGAGATATGGATCCTAATGTCGCTGAAATTTGTGCAATTTGTCATAGAATTACTTGTGCATCTAATGCAGCATGCACAAAATACATACAGGTTTATCAAAAAGGTATGTCAAAAATTTGAGAAAGCATTTCTTGCGGATTGAGGATTAAAAAATGTTATATGAACATAAGTCCAGAAATTGTCTATTTCCTCTTTAGAGCATTTTTTCTGCAGGTGAACCCCATATAATGATACTCAATGACAGAACTATTGGAGAACAGTATATCACAGCACATGTTCAAAATGGCCTCCATTAGCTCCAATGCATCTGTCTGATGTTCTGAGTTAGGCCTGGAGAATTTCTTAGTCTGGCAGCCTTCCACAATACAAGCTCGAGGAATCTTTACATCTGCAACTGGAGTTGTATAAACAAAAGATTTCAAATGTCCCCACAAATAAAAATCTAGCATGTTTAAATCTGGCAAGCGTGGAGGCCACGAAATTGGCTCACCTCTTCCTATCCATCTTTTAGGGAACCTGCTATCCAGAAGTTGACAGACAGAAAGCCCCGTGATGCATGATTTGAGTACCAGTACCTAAGAAGTGTACTGTAACACTATGATAACAGTGAAATGCGTCATCTGCACCCAATTTAACCAGGTGTAAAAGTGAATGTTAACTACTGTACAATTAAACCACTGTTCTGTTGTGGGTTATGGCTACAGGACAGATACGTATTACACATCTCACTGTAAGCAGAGTTGTACAAAAGGAGCTCTACCATGGAAACAAACAATTTCTGGACTTACGTTCCAATAATTTTTTTTTTTTTATCCTCTATATGCAAGAAATGTTTTCCTAATGTTTTAATATACCATTTTGTTACATCCTGTATAGCTGAAGCAGAACATTTTAGGATATATAATTTGTAGGGCTGATGAGTTTTAGTTTTTGAAGTCTAGAAATTAAGAATATTAATTTGTGCATTTGGTGTTTATATCATTTTGAATAAGGGTACATAAATTGACTTCTCATTAACAAATAATGTCTTTTGAAATAATATTAATGAGAAATTAAAATAACATTTGTAAGCAGTTAATCAGAAGATAAACATGCATAAAATATAGTTAAAATTGACTAAGTAAATACGTCAAACAATGACAGAAAAGGGAACAAATTGATACAGGATGATCTATAATATAGAAAAAAGAGAAATTTATATTGTTGCAGAACTATAATGATAAGAAATTACGCAAAATATTAAATTCATGCAAATTCATGGAAGTAGCAAAACTGTTAACTGAAATAAGTTGTTTCAACTTGATTCATTTTCTATCACAAATGATGCTCACTGAGGTATCTTTCAGCATCCTCTGTCTTTGATAGGATCACAGATATATTACAGAATTCTGGATGTATGGTTCTATTTTTCAGCATGACAGGATTGGAAAGCTAAATAACCAATTGCGAAGAAGCATTCTCTGCATTGTCTTCCTTGTGACACCTCAAATTTTTGTTATATGTTTTTCATTTTCATATGAAAATTAATCCATGAATTGAAATATATCTGTGGATAACCATCCTTCAGCACATAAGTTAACTCATCCTACAATCAGATGCAAAAGGATAGAAGATCCATGTAATTGGATCATTAATTGTTGTGCTCTTTAGGATCACAGTTGTGATTGTTTTCCTTATATGCAAAATTTTAGTTTAAAAAAACTTGTTTATTTTCAATGTAATAAGGAAATAACATTTAGTAATTGTGCTGATTTCACTGAAATGGAAGCTGTTCACTTTTTCACATACCAGAATGGTAAACAAGTACAGTAAACATTACAACGATTTAAAAACTGCTCATTTGATATTCTTGAAAGGGAAAGGAAAAAAAGCTTATTTATTTGAATAAATAGTAGATTTTGCATTTGTTAAATTTTGAATCAGATTTGCACAAAGACATTTTCAAAACCTGATTTTCAGGTTGTAAAACAATAGCACAAGGTTTTATGAGGAGTTTGTGTATATTGCATTTGTAAGGCAAATCACCACTCTTAATTCAACGTGAATCAAATGTCAAACTGGTAAGGTCTGCTTATTGCTCCCTCCATTGAACATATGCAGCAAGTGTATTTTGTACCAGTACAGCAATGAGCACTGAATGAACTGTTATAAGTGAAGGCGCAAAACCGTCTGAAATTTTGAGAAGGCCTCAGATGCAATTCATGGAAGAAATACTTTCTAGTATTTTGACGTATGATAATCACAAAAAGTTTGTGCTGGAAAGGGTCACCAATAATGGTTATGATCAGGCACGTATTTAGAAGTTAATTTCTGGGGGGTCCAAAAAATCTACATTGAAGTATTTGCTTTTAATTATTAATCACAGATGTGTTTTTATCATGTTAGTAAAAAATTAAAATGAGATGTAATATATTACATTCACATGACTTTCTCCACCCAAGCTTCTACAAATTATTCTTAGAAAAAATTGTTTTTGTCTTGTTTCTTTGGATAAGGTCTGTAGAAAGGCCTCTAACTGCACATTTTTTGTTCTTATACCTGGGAAAGTGATATAAGCAATAATCAGATATTTAAAAAGTAAAGCACTGATTGATGCATTTGAAATATTAGTTCTCCTTGAATAAAAAAGGGAATAGGAACTTAGAATTTAAAATTAAATACCTTTAAGTATCTGAGAATTCTAATCACCAACAGATAATATATCAGAATTGGTTAACTTTGCAATACATTATTGTAATTGATATTATTGGTATATTTTAACGAGTTCTACACTGCTGTGCAGTACTCTACGTTTATCTCTGAGATTTAGAATAGTTATACAGTCTTCATTTCCAGTAAAGCGGACTTCAGAATTTATCCTCAGGAAATTCACAATAGGCATTGTATTAGTTATGTAGCTATCCTAAATATGTGGTGCTTAAATTAAAATTATTGAAGCCATTTTTGGACAATTTTCTTGAAAGTCTTCTTTTCACATCCTTTAAAGATAATGAAATTAAATCCTACATTTGGTATCCCTCCAATATTTGGGTTCTGTAATATGCTATTAGCAGACAAAAAAATTACACACTGGAGCATGCATGCACGGATATTCTTTTCTTAAAAAGAGCTTTTTTTTTTTTCTGTTCTGGTGTCCTCAAAGTTGCATTCCTGATTACATCTCCATATCAAATTTTTAAATAGAATATAAAAGGTTTGTGCTTACTAAGCATGTGGTAGAGGCAATAAACATTGATGCTGTACACTGAAATGAGTCTCTCTGGTTCTCACAGTTTCACCATTCATATAAAGCACGATTGCTCCATTCCGTATCATCATCACACAAACTGTTTGGTTATAAATGATTTCAACTGGAGCGCACCTCCATAGTGTGGTGGTAGCATGTCTGACTCCCAGTGAAGAGGTAGCGGCCAACCTTGCTGCACGAGGGGAAGGAGGGTTTACCTCTGCCTGCCTACTGTCTGCTAAGATAACACGAAACGTTCCATTATGTAGAGCAAGCAGGTGAAGGAGAAATACTTTCATGAAGAGGTGACAAAGTCCAAGCTCTGCTCACATGAGCGAAAGTGGGCACAGCAGAAACGAGTTCCAATCAAGATCAAGGTAAGTTTCCTCAATTGGACTTTTTACAGTGCTTTCCCTAATCTTATGAAGACAAATGTCGGGTAAATCTTAAGTTCTAATGCCCCTGAACTTATTTGAGTGTATCACCAGTTTCATTTACTGTCCAATTATATGGTTAATAAAGTATAAAATAGAAATAAATAAATAAGAAACTAGATTTCTTATGAAATTGTGCAGCTGAAAAATAAAACAGCTTGCAATTTGGAGACAGTCAAATGTACATAAAACTTGTTATATAGCATGAGATGTTTCGAAAACAGCTAATACAAGGAAAGTACAAATTTTGGGAGTTGCATACCTTATGAGCTCCACGTTCCCTTGTAACCTGGTGTTTTTAAGTATGATACCAGTTTCTTATTTAAATAATCATTAAATTAAAGAGGTGTTTATCACCTCTACCCAGAAAATTCAAAATTGTTGTGTCTCAAATATGCAGCATTTTAATCGTATTCATTAGACATGTTTCTGAAAACATAAAAAAGTGACGGAAGTTCTTCCATCCAAAAGAAGATTTTCACTGACTTTGGTCAATGACCCTTCTCTAAGTTTAAAAAATAAGTCAGTTTTGAAGACAGTCCTGAGGACAAACTAGGGGTGCACAGTCGGGAACAAAAGAATGAGTCATAGTTTCAGATTCATTTGATCATTTAGACGTTGTTAATATTTTATTCAGATATTTATTTCCTGTGAAATTATTTTTTGGGGATTAAAGTACTTATTAAGAGTTTTCATGGCACTGGAAGGCTTTGCTTCCTACCTAGCTATTCTCTTTCTTTCTTCATTAAAAGTGAAGATGATAGTTAATGAATATTAATATTCTTAACAGCCCGTTGTTCTAGCATAGGGTGGTGGGAGATGTATTTGCTTCTCCCAGATATATGTGCTTCGATTACTGATTGATGTTTCTCCCGGGTGAAGTTTCTTCCCAATGTTTCCTCACTACTTGAACCTTTATGTTTGGAAAACTTAAGCTCCTCTCCTGCATTATTTGGTCATTTGTGAAAGTATATGTTGCATTTGAATATATGTTTGAATTTATATATAAATAAATTTAGACACACCAAAATTCAGAACAGTTTTATAGTTGTTTCAATTAAATTATACAATTTTGTACCACAAAGACTAAGAAAGCTCCCTATTTTAAGTTTTAAAAGGACTATATGCTATCTATTGGTGGCAAACCCATTATATTCCATAAATGACTTTTATAATGTGGCTTGGTAAGTTTCAATTTATGATGTTGCTATACTGTAACGTTTACGGCAATAAAGACCTAATCTGTAAGTCCCCTTAAGAAAGTGTCAGTTTCTAAAATATTCTTATTTACCTTGTAGGTATATCACATTTAAAGAATACATTAAATATCTTACAAACTTTTCTGAATTAGAAATCAATGTTTAAGTTTATTATCATTATTATTATTATTATTATTATTATTATTATTATTATTATTATTATTATTATTATTATTATTATTATTATTATTATTATTATTATTATTATTATTATTATTATTATTATTATTATTATTATTATTATTATTATTATTATTATTATTATTATTATTATTATTATTATTATTATTATTATTATTATTATTATTATTATTATTATTATTATTATTATTATTATTATTATTATTATTATTATTATTATTATTATTATTATTATTATTATTATTATTATTATTATTATTATTATTATTATTATTATTATTATTATTATTATTATTATTATTATTATTATTATTATTATTATTATTATTATTATTATTATTATTATTATTATTATTATTATTATTATTATTATTATTATTATTATTATTATTATTATTATTATTATTATTATTATTATTATTATTATTATTATTATTATTATTATTATTATTATTATTATTATTATTATTATTATTATTATTATTATTATTATTATTATTATTATTATTATTATTATTATTATTATTATTATTATTATTATTATTATTATTATTATTATTATTATTATTATTATTATTATTATCATTATCATTATCATTATCATTATCATTATCATTATCATTATCATTATCATTATCATTATCATTATCATTTATCATTATCAATTATCATTATCAATTATCATTATCATTTATCATTATCATTATCATTATCATTATCATTATCATTATCATTATCATTATCATTATCATTATCATTATCATTATCATTATCATTATCCTTATCCTTATCCTTATCCTTATCCTTATCCTTATCATTATCATTATCATTTATCATTTATCATTTATCATTTATCATTTATCATTTATCATTTATCATTATCATTATCATTATCATTATCATTATAACAGCCAAATTCTGCTGAACATAATGTTTCAGCACATCAATGATGGCTGTGGGCCTTAGATGTAGAACTCCGCCGTTTTTAAATAACCCTAAATTGTAAACATTTACTTGTATATTCGGTAATTGATCTTCATTTTCTAATAATTAGTATAATAACAGTTAATATAATTATGAGGTTCCTCAAATAACTTGGAGATTTTGACGCCATCTTTCACTTAACACGTTACACTTACACGTGAAACAAATTTACTGTAGTTTTGACAAAGAATACATGATTGTATTTTACAACCTTAACTTTTGCATTATCATGAGCATAAAAATAAATAATCCAATCACACTTTCTTTAAAACTCCGCAGCCCTCCATGTTAATGAGGACTGTTAATCCTCATGCATTAATAAACCAGACCATCTGTAAGTAGTGGAGAGTGTTGAATTACAGAAATTATTTTATTTTTATTAAGGCGTATCTCACCTACATTGCATGTTCATTAGATGCAGTATCTAGTGTTGCATACTGTATTCAGGGTACCTAAATGACCTTGTTATCGACGGGCTCTTAAACCCTAAATCACTCATTTACCCACTGCATTCAGCTATGAATTCCATAACAGTACTACAGTCATATTCTATTATTTTTCAGCACACTGTACTTCTACCACCGTACCTGACCTTGGGTATATGAAATGCCAGAAAGTTGAAAAGAAGCGGTTCTCGATTAGGGGCGGAAGCTTTCATATTTGAAACGGTACTCTCTTCCTTGATTTGATTAATTAACTGTTAAGGAATATATGGAAGATTAATTGAATGTTAAAGGAATATATACATGTATTGAAACAAGTATTTTGTGTGCATTGTCAAGTTTGTTACGGACTCTGAGCGGTAGGATTTTCCTCCCCTAGGAAGGCCGGCCGCAACCATAAATTTTAAGGGTTGCACCCGGTGTTTATTTTCAAGCATAGTTTTGACAGGAAGGGGACATCTTAGGTGGTCTAAAGTGAGTTTCTCGTAAATGGGACTCCATATGCGTTCTACCAACCAACTAATTAAAATTAATGAACTGACGGGGGAAGCGAAGTGTCATATGACCTATCTGGGAACAAATATATAACTAAAGCCAGTTGGTGTCTGAGAGCCGAGCCAAACCATTGTGCGAAAGCACACGGACAGAAATCGCGTTCATTAAGGTTATTTGGCTACTGTGGGCCAAACTGAACGGACGAGTAAACTAAAGAGATCGCGTTCAATTAAAGGTAGTTAGTAGCTCGGTGCCAATCCGACGAGGCGTGTTATAGACATGGGAGTACAACCACGCCAGCGCGAAGCCTACCATTCAGAGTTCGCCTAATTAACATGTATTTCGAGAGTAATTGAAATACAACCGATCGTCACAAGAGAAGTAAACTGTGTTTCTTTTCAAGTACCCTAATTGATCCACCCAAAATCAAGAGATCCTTGCCACAGGTCCTATATTCAAGAATGTTAGGATAACTCTGAGAGCAGCCAAGGACATCGATAATTTCAAATTATCACTGGCGAGGCTGACAACCCAAGGAGTCAAACCCCTGCCACATAATGGAGCCGAACTGAGGGGCAATTACACACCTCATGCAACATATTTACAGTTCTGTTCCTTTGTAATTTCATGACTGCCTGACAGTGAATAGAGACATTAAGATGAGGAGCTTGAATAATTTAGCTTGAATGATTTATTTTATACTAAGTTTTATTTCAAATATTTCTCTATTAAAAAATGAATGGCAATTCATTTGGGGGTCCGGACCCCCTGGACCCCCCTTAAATACGTCCCTGGTTATGAGCAAGTATTACTGCAGAAAACATTGTTGCTCATGACCTTATTGAAACAGAATGAAGTAGCAATAATAATAAGCGTATTACATTAGTCATGATGACCTTGGAATACCACAAAGTGTTTGCCAGGCAGGCTACACACCATCTTTTTCGAGAACAAAAGTAAGTTCATTGGGAATTTACTTTTGTAAGAGAAAGGGGATTTTTTTTGTACCATTTTTTGACATGTAGTCATGCATCTATCATTACACTTCTGAATCAAAAGCAGCAAGCATGGAGTGACAGACAAAAGGAGAAAAATAATTACTGTTAACAATGCCATCAATTCTCAGGGTCATATCAGTTCTAGTGTTTTGGAAATTAGGCCAGTAGGAATTCTTTTATATGTTAGTAAATCTTCTGACATGGAGCTGTCACTTTTAAGCACAGTTAAAAACCATCAGTATGGGCTGGATTTGAACCCTCGACCTTGGGATCAGTCATTCAGTGTCTAACCAACTGAACCACCCAGACTGACAGCAGGAGAGACCTTCCTGCTTCCTGGTTAGTCAAAAGTGCATGTCAGCTGGAAGAGTGCCTGCTTCTCTCCTTGGTGGGGGGAGGACTGCAGGAGATTTACCGGATACCTTGCATACCCTTCTTATGGCCTCAAGACATTCATTAGTTAGGACTGCTTCAAGAGGCATTGGGAGGACACCTGCTTGGTGATAATGCAAGTTAGAAGAGTTTATGTTCAACTGGCTCTTGTACTTTTGAGGCAGGAATACAGAAACTGCCAATATGGAGAACGTGTCATTGATTATGTAGAAAATGATATATGTCTGTATGTTTTGTTAATACATTAAAATCATATTCTAATAATTTTGATTTATATTTTATCCACCTAGTGTGAAAATAGGTACTGTAAATGTGCATGCTGAAACTACCTGGAATGTATAGTTTACACAGGTAATATTATTCTGAGAAATCATAATTCCTTGAAAGAGTGCACCATAATTATGGATAATGCATGCTATTAATAAACATCTTAACACATGTAACACGAAAAATGAAGTTCAAGAATGGTTAAAACAAACTGAGTTGTTGCCGTACTTTGCCGTTCAAACACAAAGAAAGTGAGCTCGATCAACTTGCTAATGAAAGGGGGTGTCAGATATTACCTCCCTATCATTGCCAGCACTGTGTCCACCACAATAAAGCAAGCGGGGCATGAAGAGGGACTTGAACTGTTTATCTGCTCCGTTTACTACGAAACAAGTGTATGCCGCCAGATCTAATGCTCGTTTCAGTAACTGCAGTGGTAGGTATTATGCAAGGGTGAGTTATGTGACAACACTTGTGTATTTTAGATTAATGTAGCATCGTTATCATATCTGAAAGGTGATATAAACACAGCAAAAGTCATTATGTTACACATTCCTCTACCTTGCCTTCTTGTATAGGCTCAAATAAAGTACCTGGTTAGACATGCTGAAGAACTTACGAAAAGTGTAGACAGTGGCAAGGGACGATCAGCCTCTCGCCATCCCTCTGGAATATTCAGGTACGTTAATTTTTATTGCCATATATTTGCTTTTACTAAATAGCCAAATTTTATTTTGATTTTTAACAGATGCTCCTATTGGCTCTCGACACGGCGTACGACATGACTATGTTGCAGCGCTCCTATTGGCTGTTTGGTCGCGGTTAATAACTACTTGTTCAGTGCTGCAGTCAGGAGTATTTAGGGTTGTACTACAGTTCAAACATGGCAGTTAGAAAGACCACTATTGCCCACACTGTTGAAGGTAACCTATAACTACTTATTCTAATCCCATATGTTATGTTCCCAATGACTCCGCGTGATTATATTGTAGCTGTCTCTGTAATATTTTCAAGCATAGCACTTTAAAGATAGCTGGTAGATAGCTGGGTACTGGCAAACTGCTCCATTGACAACGATTGCTGGATTGTACCAGCAGTTTTGAGTCATCCTCCGATTCACAGACACTTTCTTCTAAATTTATGATGAAATTGTCCAACATATCACCAATTAATCCAGCCTTTTCACGGTAGGTACATTTCTTCTACTGTATTCACGTGTTCACAGACAGCCTTTCAATTTTCTGCAGTAACTTTAAGTGTTGCATCTCGTTCTTTGAATGTCACATGTGTCGTAACATGTGCTTTGATTTGTGCTTGTATTAGTTAGAAAGCATTCATACCACAATGCCTATTTAATTCAGCGCCCGTCTCTGTAGCATGTCTGCCTCACGCTCAAGAGGTCCCGAGTTCGAATCTCGGTCAGGGTGAGTTACCTAGATAAGGTTTTACCGGAGTTTTCCCTTATCCTGAAACACGAATGTCGGGTAACTCTAAGCTCTGTTGGCTCATTTAAGCATTATTTTACCTATTTCATTCATTTTCCGATATGACTTAACTTTGGAGGTTGTAAATTTTTAAGAAAATTAATTCAGCTATGGAGTCTGTTGCATACTGATTGAACTTATCTTTGTTTCTCTTAATTATGTTTACAACACTGATTTTGACATATTTTCATTGTTACCATATTTTGCTGCCAATATGAAACACTGGCTGAAGCTCCTCTGACTGACTGAGAATTAGGTAGTCCCTCCTGTGTCACGGGAGAGGTTAAACCAGATGAACCTTAAGAGAAAGGGGGAGCAGTACGGTCTCAAATGAGAGCTCGGGGATGCTTCATTTCTGACCAAACACATGCAAAATATAATTGCTGGTAAATGTTGAATTACTGAAGTTATGTCCGTCGTACTCCTCCTTTCCTCAAGCAAGTATCCAACTTCCGTTACGTTTACAAATAAATTACTGAGAAAAACATCACTGTCGCTGGTTCCTTAATGTTTTCACACACGTGAACTATAATTCACCAAACCTCAGCTTCTATTTTGCAGTCATAAAGAATGGGAAACAGAATAAAGTATTTTTGACTCCACATAGTCATTTATTTTTCATGTAAATGTCAATTTAATTTGTGTGTTGTTCCTAGTGTTTTATACACTTGTGTGTACATCAGGAGCAAGACTTACCATGCATTTCTGTTTTAGCCTGTCTACCAACGAATACTGTAGAAAATGTGACCTTAGTAAATAAAAAAAAACTTACTCTATTAGTGTTAAATAAACAATCAAATCACCCATACACTCATCACTAGTATTCCTTTTCTTTTCATCTCTGCTGTAGAATGCAAGCAACATTAGATAAGCAAAATAAGGGGAAATGATGAATAAGACACAGAAATGCAGTTTTACGTTAACTTTGTCATTGCAGGCTGATAAGTGACTTATCTGTTGTTTCTCAATACAGCATATTATTCGTTATGTGAGCAGCATTGGTACTCGACAGAGCGTTCAGGTCTTATCTGGTCCATTAGAAGAGTGAAATATTAGTGAGTTACGAAACACAAATAGAGCGGCGTGTGTCTCGCGCCTGCCGATGTATGACACATTGCTGTTCAGAAGACATGATTATATCTGAACAGAGTATACATAAACTGTACTCACCGTATAGAATAAAAAGAAGTATTTCAGAAAGTGGAGTGCCATTGTTACTAAAATTAGGCAAGTGAGTCAACCTTGTATATACTTTTCTCCACTTACAAGTTTTTTATGAAGACTAGTTTCTGGGGACTTCTCCCCTATCATCAGCTCTGTGGTAGACTCACCACAGAGCTGACGATAGGGGAGAAGTCCCCAGAAACTAGTCTTCATAAAAAACTTGTAAGTGGAGAAAAGTATATACAAGGTTGACTCACTTGCCTAATTTTTGTACTCACCGTGTTTGTGTGATAGGCTCAGGTAAACATATCTGTATTGCGAATTTTTTCCGATACGCTTCCTCGCTTTGCCATGTTATACAAATTACTGGCACGAATTTCTCCTATCCTTTCGACGCAGCACTCTCCGCTCAAGTGAAGAGTCATTACGGAGAAAGACGTAACTTCGTGCCAGATGCCAGTGCACGAATCCATAGAATAGTAATATAATAGTGTTAAGACAGAGAACTTAGAGTGAGTCCTTCAGTTTCTGTGGTTTTCTGTTGATAAGCGAAACATTTCACTGCGTCTAGAACAATAGTCCGCATTACCGCATTAGGGGTTTTGTCATGTGTGCTTGGTCGATCATTCTCTTTATATCTGAAATGTGGTTTGAGGTTTTAAGAAATTATTAATATCCGAGCGTTGATCTAGTAATTACGACTCGAGACTGAGGTAGTTCTGACTAGGTGACACTATTCGCTACAACCATGTCATATGCAGGAGGTTTGACGCAAATTGTACAACATGCACATATGGCCGCGGCTTTAGACTTGCCGTGCCCTGGGTGGGGTAAAGTCCAACAACTTTGGCTTCTACCTGGCCTTCTGGTAGTGTCCTGGTCTCTCAGAGTTAAATATTGAAATAGTTAATCAACCCAACAATCCACCAACCTTTGAAAATCGTCAAGGAGCTTCGTCAAATATAGATCTGACCCTTGGTAACAGTAAAAGTGTTAATAATATCTTTGGATAGAAAGTTGGGCAAGATATGACCTCTAGTGACCATAGGGTCATTTATTTAATTATAACATAGGCAGCAAGTCACAAATTTCTGCCGAAGTTAACTCAGCAAGGAGAAATCTTGCTCAAGCAAATTGGATGCAATTAAAGGAGATCTTCAATTCATTTAATGGATTTTATAGTGTGTCTGATATAGGAAGATTAATTAATTCCATAATTTATGCCATTAGAAAATCAGTTCCGCCTTTTGGAAATAAATTTTTCGATAACATATGGAATGAAGCATTGGAAACCTCTAGAAGAAAAATGAGAAAATTGAGAAAGATCTATCAAAGAGCTAAGATTGAAGCTGATAGAGTAGATAAATTGAATCGTTCTAGAGATGCCAAATTTAAATTTAGAAAGCTTCTATTGGATACAAGCAGTAAATCATGGATCAATTTTGTAGAATTTTATCTGAATAAAGATATTTGGGGTATACCCTATAAAATTGTTACAGATAAGATTAAAAAGCCAGAAGTTTTAAATACACTGGAAAGAGACGATGGGAGTATGACCGCAAATTGGGAAGATACCTCCAAGTTATTTTTGAATATCCTATTGCCCGATGACGATGCGACTATGGATAATCTGCATAATAAAATTCTAAGATTGAATATGAAATTTAATTACAATAATTATAATGTAATATATCCCTTTGATATTTCTGAATTAAAGGAAATGTTTCATAAATTAAAGAAGAAGAAATCTTGTGGCCCAGATAATATCCCAAATGAAGTTTTGATTTCCCTCCAGGATACGTTAATACCCCAACTATGCAGTATTTATAATGATTGTTTATGGAGAGGATATTTTCCTGATTGCTGGAAAGTGGCACGAGTTATCATCCTCAAAAAAAGGCCTTGGTAAAGATTCGGCCAAACCAAAATCCTATAGACCAATTTGTCTGTTGAATTCAATGGGAAAATTTTTTGAACATTTAATTAATAAGAGAATTATTGAATTTAGACCTATGATTGGCATGAATAACAGACAGTTTGGATTTTGGAAAGGTCGAGCTACTGAGGATGCAATAACTGATATTATGGATTGCATAACCAGCCCTGCTCACAAGTATATCATCGCTTTATCAATTGATACATCTGGAGATTTTTATAACTTGTGGTGGCCTTTCTTCTTTAATAGATCAAGAGTGCAAAATTATCCGTTACCATTGTATAAATTGCTTTTGAGTTATTGTGAAAATAGAAGAGTCTATATATAGGGAACGAATCTGAAGATTTGGAAAAATGTTACAAAAGGATGTCCACAAGGATCAGTTTTAGGACCAACATTCTGGGATATAGTTATGGAGACTCTCTTAGAAGTATTTGAAAATGATGATAATGTTTTAAAAATTACTGCATATGCTGATGTTGTCTTTTTGATTGCTGGAGAGTCAAGAGCACAATTAGAAATGATATCAAATTTTTGTACAACCAAATTAGCTGAATGGTGCACCGAGTCCAAGTTACACATTGCCCCTCATAAATCAATGTACATGTTGGTGAAAGGAACATTAAAACGGAATCATATTATCAAATACAATAATGAAAATATCAAACGTTGTAGAGATATCAAATATTTGGGTATTATTTCAGATGAAAAGTTAAATTTCAACAAACACACAGAGTTTGTTAGAACGAAGGCCGAAAGAGTTATGCAGAAATTAGCCAGAATTGTTAACTCAAAGTATAAAATATCTTTAAATAATATCGTTACATATGATTACACTATTTTTGGATCAATAATTACATATGCAACAACAATTTGGGCTCAAAAATTAAATAATTCAACTTTAAGAAGGAAATTAAGAAGTACGCAACGAAAACTCTTATTACGTCTTACTGGTGCAGTTTGTACAACTTCCACACTAGCACTTTTGATGGTAACAGGAATCTGGCCCATCGATTCCTTAATTAGATTAAGGGGAGCTATGTTTTGGATGAAGAAACGTGATGGTAATAAAGTGAAAAGGATTATTGGGAAAGTATGTGTTAATAAATCAGATATTAAGAAATATTTATTGGGTGAATGGCAAGACGAGTGGTTAAATGCAAAGGTAGGAAGAAGAAGCTATGATTTCTTTCCGTCGGTATCTGAACGATTAAGGATCCAGCATGTCAAACCTACAAAGGGTTTAATACATTTTCTAACAGGACACGTACCTTACGGCACTTACTGGTACAAGATAAATAGGATAAATAACCCCATGTGTAATATATATCAAGTAAGTGATAGTCCGGAACATGTTCTCTTTGAATGTCCTAAATATGCCAAGCAAATTTCAGAGAAAAGGATTGCATTAAGTGGAATTGATATATGGAATATAATTAGATCTCTAAATCTTTATAATATATTATCTAATCTGGCAAACACTGTAAGTGAATTAGTCTGGAAGTTTCCACTAAATGAAGCCTTAACTAGACAAGATGTTCCAGTTGTTATTGAAGTAAGAAGATCCGAAAGAATCCTTACCAACAGGACCAACAGAAATATTATTACCAAGGATGATATATAAGTTGATAATTTACGAGGGCTATCCAGAAAGTAGATTAAGTTTTCGTCTGCTTCCGCTAGGGGCGGGGCTAGCGCGGCCATCTTGGGGTCAGAGCGTTGCGCAGCTCAGTCGGCATCTAGCCGTGCTAGTGAGAGGTTCGTGCTGTGCTCCGTTCAGATACTGTGACGGTTTGAAATGTCTGCGTTAATTGAAAATCCCGCGAGCTGCGAGGTGCGTGCAGTAATAAGGTTTCTGACTGCAAAAAACTGTAAACCGATAGAAATCTATCGGCAGCTTTGTGAAGTGTATGGGGACAACATTATCACTGAAGGTGGAGTGCGTCAGTGGGTCATCAGATTTAAAAATGGCCGAACCAATGTTCACGACGAAGATCGAAGTGGGAGACCCAGCATAGTGACTGCCGAACTTGTCGAAAAAGTCGATGCTAAAGTCCGTGAAAATCCAAGGTTCACAATAACGGAACTTTCTTTGAGTTTTCCACAAATTTCGCGAAGTTTGTTGCACGAAATCATCAGCGAAAAGCTTGGTTACCACAAGTTTTGTGCAAGATGGATTCCAAAAATCTTGACAGAGGACCACAAAAATCAGCGAATGGCTGCAGCGTTGAACTTTTTGGACGTTTACCATAAGGATGGTGACTCTTTACTCGATCGCATCGTTACTGGTGACGAAACATGGGTGAAACACGTGAACTGTGAAACGAAATTGCAATCAATGCAGTGGGGGCACACAAGTTCTCCCCCAAAACCCAAGAAATGCATGCAAACAATGTCGGCAAGGAAGATGATGGCGACTGTTTTTGGGGACAGAAAAGGTGTGATTTTGGTGAACTTCCTGGAAAGAGGCACTACAATAAACTCTCAAAGGTATTGCCAAACTCTCCAAAAACTCAGAAGAGCCATTCAAAACAAGCGCAGAGGAATGTTGAGCTCTAAGATCTTGTTGATTCACGACAACGCCCGGCCCCACACGGCAAATGTCACTCGTGAAGTTCTTGAATCTTTTAAGTGGGAGTTGTTTCCTCATCCGCCGTACAGTCCCGACCTGGCACCGAGCGACTTCCACCTATTCCCAGCAATGAAGAAGTGGCTGGCTATGCAGTGTTTTGATGACGACGCACAGCTGCAAGAAGAGGTGACGAAGTGGTTGAAGGCGCAGGCGGCCGAATTTTTCGACGAAGGAATTTCTAAGCTCGTACATCGCTACGATAAATGCCTTAATTTGAATGGTGACTATGTCGAAAAGTAGTATTTGAGTGTGGCTTTCATCTGTATATAATAAAATTTGTTTCCTATACTTTGTTTACTTTTTATTCCAAAACGTAATCTACTTTCTGGATAGCCCTCGTACAATCACTCAACAGAAGCTGAAGGTATTTGGTTTCCTTGGGAAGACGAGACTGGGGAAAGTGAAGAAGAATCAGACCGGCAAGACTACCTGATGAAGCCTATGGGGATTTTAAATTGAGGCTTGATGAATGGCGCATTCTACATTCCTTACTATCCACCAGCTCGGATGAGGAGGAGGAGACTGTGAGCGATCCGGATCCTCAATCAATGCCTGTATGCATCATAGATGCATACCCATGCATCATAGTTTATTCAACATGTAGTACCAGCTCGGACCAGGAGGAGGATCTTATATAGATGATCCACGTCCAAAACCACAGTCCAGGAATAGCATCGCGTCATTCATCAGTTTTGAGGAGGAGGAGGAGTTTCTACAGGCGGCAGTTCAATGTAGTGAAGTGCTTCAGTGATTTTTTCATTTTCTATAGTTTGATACCGAAATTAAGAATTGCAATGTATAAAGAATCATAATGGATTGCGAAGGAATGTATATTTGTGTGGAACGCGTGCAGGTGCAGTTGAGTTGAATAACAACGGGGTTGAATAGTTGTTTTAACAAAAGAAACGTAAGAAAGTGAACTTAGCAGAGTACTAAAGGGTAGCACTTGACTGTTTAAATAGGCATTCTTCGGACCCTTAATAATGGAATGACAAAATAGCCACAAAGGGAATCTTTGGTTGAATAAAGAGGGCTTCCAGAAAGTGAAAGTCACATATACACCCACGCGCAGCTGTGGACAGCAGTCTTTGGCGTGAGGCCGATTACGGCAGTGTTCTTCTGACTGGGTCGACGGCAGACCAGAAGTGATAAGAGAAGATATTTGTCGGTTCATATAGGCGTGAAGAACGAATTAAGTTTTATCGAGTAATAATCATTTCACATATAGTAAATCTAAACAGCGATATTGGTAACCCTTGGTCGGCAACTTCAAGTTTGATGTTCTGATAAAAAGAAATAGTCATTAAACCAGTTTGAAACGTACATTCCAGTGTCATTAAAACTATCCTTCTCATACATATCCACCCATACACTGGGAGAAACCTCATTGCTTTACCCTGAGCTAAACATTATTGCATCAAAGTGTAGCGGAATGTGGAACTGTGTGCCACCCATTTTATTATTGCTTCAAACTGTCTCCCCAACGTGGAACCCTTTGCTCGCCCCATAAAAAATTGTATCAAGTTTTATGGTGAATGGTGTTAAGGGGAGGGTAAACCCTCCCCCTTAAAAGTGGTTTTTGTATTTTTAAAGGTTCTTATGCCTTTCATTTGGGGGGGGGCTTTGCCCCTCCCTTTTTAGGGGAGGAATTTTTCCTCCCCGGTTTAAGTTTATTTTGAAGTAGTTGGTGTGTAAGTGATGATGAAGATTTGGTGATATGTTTTTGTTGTGATGATAATTGGATTTGAAGAATAGGAGGAGAAGGTGGTTTTTGGTGAAATGTTAAAAAAAAATTCTTTTTGTTTTAAAAATTTTGTTTTCTTTGTTGATTTATGAATTTAAAGGGGTGAAATGTTTGTTTGAGTAGGAGAGATGGCCAACATATAGAGTTTAAATGTACTTGCTTAGGCTTTCACGGCCAGCGTTAATCCAATAAAATAAAATGTATTTCCCGGGCTTGTGGGCCGTGGTCCAAAGGATGAAACTTCTCCTGACGTTTCGCTCATAACTTCGACGAGCATCTTCAGAGGATGATTCTAGCTGGTACTTCCCACAAGCCCGGGAAATACATTTTAGTGTTTAAAAGATAATACCGAAATTAAGGTTTGCCATAAGTAAAGAATCATGATGGATGTCTAAGGAATGTTGGTTCTTTGTTAGAACACGTGCAAGGCCAGTTAAGTCGAATAGAATTTTGGGGGAAAGTTTTTATAACAAAAGCAATGTAAGAAACAGTGTCCTTAGCAGTTTTCTAAAGGGGCTACTTGACTTATTGAATAGGGTATTCTTTCGATCATTCATAATGGCGACAAAACAGCCACAAAGGGATCTTTGGTTGAAAAGGAGTTTTCAGAAAGTGAAAGTGATACACCCACGCGCATCTGTGGTCATTCAATGAGTCTTTGGCGTGGAGCCGATTAAAGCAGTTCATGGCTGGGAAGCCATTAAAACAGTCTTTGGCGTCAGGCCGATTAGAACAGTCCGAGGCGTGAAGCCTATTAGGGCAGTCTTCTTGTTCTGTCCTGGATATTTTTCGGTTCATATATACGTGAGGAACGAATAAAGTTTATCGAGTAATAAACCTTCTGCTGTCAGTAGCTCTAAACAGGGATATTGGTAACCCTTGGTCGGCAACTTCAATTTCGATGTTCTAAAAAAAAAGCAGTAAATAAATAAGTTGGAAACGGGCATTCCAGTGTTATTAAAATCTCCTTCTCACACACATTCACGCATACCCTGTGAGAAACCTCATTGTTTTACCCTGAGCCACACATATTATAATAGCTTCAAAGTAGCATCAACGTGGAACCCTTGCCAAACTTATTGTATCAAATTGGCGTCTCAACGTGGAACTGTGTGTCACCCATTATTACTAGTTACAAATTGGCATACCCTTGCTCGCCAACTTATTCGCTCGCCATTATATTATTGCTTCAAATTGGCGCGCCAATGCGGGGCATGACAGGAGAAGGAGGTTTGACACGAGCAGCATATTCAACCCGTGTAGCAGATTCAACCCGAGGAGGAGGTTCAACTCGAGAAGGAAGTTCAACCTAGAAGGAGGTTCAACCGACGAGGTTCAACAGGAGAAGGAGGTTCGACACGAGGACGTTCGACAACAAGCAGATCTACAACGGTACTACTGGAAAGAAGAGAGACCGGCATCTTCAGTGACATCAGGGGCTAGTAAAACAATCAAAGGTACAGAGTGTTAAATTATATACTAGACTATTGTGAATGTATTTGAGGAGTGGAAAAATGCTCAGTCAAAATTCTGTAGAAAGCATGGAAGTTCAAGAGGTTGATGATAGTAGCAGTAGGCAGGAAGTCGAAGTAGCAGAGTGTAGTATAACTGTGCCAAATAATGTAGCAATGGATAGGAATATGTTTGAGGCACTTAGAGAAATGTTCGAAAGTTTAAGAAGAGACATTGAACGTTTAAGTAAAAAGATAGATGATAGCAATCAAAGTTTAAGTGAAAGTTTAAGAAAAGAGATGAAGGATAACAATCAAAGTTTAAGTGAAAGTTTAAGAAAAGAGATGAAGGATAACAATCAAAGTTTAAAAAAGATAGAAGAAAAGTTAGAAAATTGTGTCCAGAACTTAGAGGTAGGACAAAAAGAACTAGGAAAGAAGTTAGAGAATCATCAACAGTCGTTAGAAAATGTCAGACAACAAGTTAGTCCAGGAAATAGAGAATGTAAGGAAGGAAGTTAGTCAGGAGATAGAGAATTCTGAAAATAAAATTGTCAACTTAGTTAAGGAAAAATCAAATAATGAAAACAGAAAACTGAGGGAAGAAACAGGACAGAACTTAGGTAAAGAAAGAGAAATGGATAGAAAAGAGTTAGAAGAAACTAGGAGTAGATTAGAAGTATCAGAAAGGGAAAGTAGAGAAATAGCTAGAAAAGAGTTAAAAGAAACTAGGAGTGGATTGGAAGTATCAGAATGGGAAAATAGAAAACAGACGAGGAATGTGGAAGAAACCACCAATCAAATTAATGAGTTAGCAATAGAGATCATAGCGACAAAAGAAACATTGCAAAGCATTCAAAATCGAGGGAGAAATGAAAGAGAAATATTAAAACATTTCGGGCAAGGGGCACAGATCCATCAGAATATGTGTAGAAAAGATAAGACAAGATATCGATGTACAATACCTAAGCTAGATATGGAAAAAGCATGGGGATGTAGAATAAATAAGTCCTTTGTACATGGAAAAGTCTGCAAAATTCCTTTGTATTTTCGAAGTACATTGTGGGATGATGAATTTTCTTGTAAATGGTGGGAACTTAGGCTAAGGTATTTAAAATTACCATAACAGATTGTAAAATGAGAAGAAACACAAAATTGGTAAAATGTATATGTTAAGTATAAAAGTGTAGTGTAAAATTTATAAGGTTAAGTATAAACAGTGTAGTGACAGTGCAGTGAAACTTAAAACTAAACAAGTGAAGAAAAAGAAAATTATTAATAAAAAACCGAACAATGAAAGACTTTTGAAAAGAATATTTATATAGAATCCAGAAGAAGAATTTAGAAATGTTGTATACAAATATAATATTATTAATGTACAATGGTTTAAACATGGGAGTGTATATTTAGGAGTTGTTTCAAGTGTAACAATAATATGAATTAGTTTTAAGTAGATCAGATGGAGAAAAAGAGAAAGATGATGTAGATTGAAATATTTTCCGAGTAATATTTAAAAGTTGAAAATTGCAGATCAGAGTGTTGATAAATTTTAAATGAACTATTGTTATGTAACCATGTGAATAATTTTTAGGAAATGTCATGCAAAATTAACGTTGTGAAAAGAAATTGTAAAACGAATTGTAAGTTGCTGACAAAGGTCTAGTATTTTGCGTTATATTCGGGCAAGACATATATTTTATTTCATTATGGGATAATAAAATAATATCTATGGGGGCATTTGATACCGAAATTAAGGTTTGCCATAAGTAAAGAATCATGATGGATGTCAAAGGAATGTTGGTTCTTTGTTAGAACACGTGCAAGGCCAGTTAAGTCGAATAGCATTTTGGGGGAAAGTTGTTATAATAAAAGCAATGTAAGAAACAGTGTCCTTAGCAGATTTCTAAAGGGGCTACTTGACTTGTTGAATAGGGTATTCTTTCGATCATTCATAATGGTGACAAAACAGCCACAAAGGGATCTTTGGTTGAAAAGGAGTTTTCAGAAAGTGAAAGTGATACACCCACGCGCATCTGTGGTCATTCAATGAGTCTTTGGCGTGGAGCCGATTAAAGCAGTTCATGGCTGGGAAGCCATTAAAACAGTCTTTGGCGTCAGGCCGATTAGAACAGTCCGAGGCGTGAAGCCTATTAGGGCAGTCCTCTTGTTCTGTCTTGGATATTTGTCGGTTCATATATACGTGAGGAACGAATAAAGTTTATCGAGTAATAAACATTCTGCCGTCAGTAACTCTAAACAGGGATATTGGTAACCCTTGGTCGGCAACTTCAATT
>CM060948.1:10820637-10823443 GCA_030765055.1 Mantis religiosa
TTGTTATATAATGTTATACTATCTGTTGTTATATCAGTGTTATACTATCTGTTGTTATATAATGTTATACTATCTGTTGTTATATCAGTGTTATACTATCTGTTGTTATATAATGTTATACTATCTGTTGTTATATAATGTTATACTATCTGTTGTTATATCAGTGTTATACTATCTGTTGTTATATAATGTTATACTATCTGTTGTTATATCAGTGTTATACTATCTGTTGTTATATAATGTTATACTATCTGTTGTTATATCAGTGTTATACTATCTGTTGTTATATAATGTTATACTATCTGTTGTTATATCAGTGTTATACTATCTGTTGTTATATAATGTTATACTATCTGTTGTTATATAATGTTATACTATCTGTTGTTATATAATGTTATACTATCTGTTGTTATATCAGTGTTATACTATCTGTTGTTATATAATGTTATACTATCTGTTGTTATATAATGTTATACTATCTGTTGTTATATAATGTTATACTATCTGTTGTTATATAATGTTATACTATCTGTTGTTATATCAGTGTTATACTATCTGTTGTTATATAATGTTATACTATCTGTTGTTATATAATGTTATACTATCTGTTGTTATATAATGTTATACTATCTGTTGTTATATAATGTTATACTATCTGTTGTTATATCAGTGTTATACTATCTGTTGTTATATAATGTTATACTATCTGTTGTTCTGTTGTTATATCAGTGTTATACTATCTGTTGTTATATAATGTTATACTATCTGTTGTTATATCAGTGTTATACTATCTGTTGTTATATAATGTTATACTATCTGTTGTTATATAATGTTATACTATCTGTTGTTATATCAGTGTTATACTATCTGTTGTTATATAATGTTATACTATCTGTTGTTATATAATGTTATACTATCTGTTGTTATATAATGTTATACTATCTGTTGTTATATAATGTTATACTATCTGTTGTTATATAATGTTATACTATCTGTTGTTATATAATGTTATACTATCTGTTGTTATATAATGTTATACTATCTGTTGTTATATAATGTTATACTATCTGTTGTTATATCAGTGTTATACTATCTGTTGTTATATAATGTTATACTATCTGTTGTTATATAATGTTATACTATCTGTTGTTATATAATGTTATACTATCTGTTGTTATATAATGTTATACTATCTGTTGTTATATAATGTTATACTATCTGTTGTTATATAATGTTATACTATCTGTTGTTATATAATGTTATACTATCTGTTGTTATATAATGTTATACTATCTGTTGTTATATCAGTGTTATACTATCTGTTGTTATATAATGTTATACTATCTGTTGTTATATAATGTTATACTATCTGTTGTTATATAATGTTATACTATCTGTTGTTATATAATGTTATACTATCTGTTGTTATATAATGTTATACTATCTGTTGTTATATAATGTTATACTATCTGTTGTTATATCAGTGTTATACTATCTGTTGTTATAAATGTTATACTATCTGTTGTTATATAATGTTATACTATCTGTTGTTATATAAGTGTTATACTATCTGTTGTTATATAATGTTATACTATCTGTTGTTATATCAGTGTTATACTATCTGTTGTTATATAATGTTATACTATCTGTTGTTATATAATGTTATACTATCTGTTGTTATATAATGTTATACTATCTGTTGTTATATAAGTGTTATACTATCTGTTGTTATATAATGTTATACTATCTGTTGTTATATAATGTTATACTATCTGTTGTTATATAATGTTATACTATCTGTTGTTATATCAGTGTTATACTATCTGTTGTTATATAATGTTATACTATCTGTTGTTATATCAGTGTTATACTATCTGTTGTTATATAATGTTATACTATCTGTTGTTATATAATGTTATACTATCTGTTGTTATATAATGTTATACTATCTGTTGTTATATAATGTTATACTATCTGTTGTTATATCAGTGTTATACTATCTGTTGTTATATAATGTTATACTATCTGTTGTTATATAATGTTATACTATCTGTTGTTATATAATGTTATACTATCTGTTGTTATATCATGTTATACTATCTGTTGTTATATAATGTTATACTATCTGTTGTTATATCAGTGTTATACTATCTGTTGTTATATAATGTTATACTATCTGTTGTTATATCAGTGTTATACTATCTGTTGTTATATAATGTTATACTATCTGTTGTTATATAATGTTATACTATCTGTTGTTATATCAGTGTTATACTATCTGTTGTTATATAATGTTATACTATCTGTTGTTATATAAGTGTTATACTATCTGTTGTTATATAATGTTATACTATCTGTTGTTATATCAGTGTTATACTATCTGTTGTTATATCAGTGTTATACTATCTGTTGTTATATCAGTGTTATACTATCTGTTGTTATATCAGTGTTATACTATCTGTTGTTATATAATGTTATACTATCTGTTGTTATATCAGTGTTATACTATCTGTTGTTATATAATGTTATACTATCTGTTGTTATATAATGTTATACTATCTGTTGTTATATCAGTGTTATACTATCTGTTGTTATATAAGTGTTATACTATCTGTTGTTATATAATGTTATACTATCTGTTGTTATATCAGTGTTATACTATCTGTTGTTATATAATGTTATACTATCTGTTGTTATATCAGTGTTATACTATCTGTTGTTATATAATGTTATACTATCTGTTGTTATATCAGTGTTATACTATCTGTTGTTATATCAGTGTTATACTATCTGTTGTTATATCAGT
>CM060948.1:10824443-10831943 GCA_030765055.1 Mantis religiosa
ATACTATCTGTTGTTATATCAGTGTTATACTATCTGTTTTATATCAGTGTTATACTATCTGTTGTTATATCATGTTATACTATCTGTTGTTATATAATGTTATACTATCTGTTGTTATATAATGTTATACTATCTGTTGTTATATAAGTGTTATACTATCTGTTGTTATATCAGTGTTATACTATCTGTTGTTATATCAATGTTATACTATCTGTTGTTATATATTGTATTACTATCTGTTGTTATATAATGTTATACTATCTGTTGTTATATAATGTTATACTATCTGTTGTTATATAAGTGTTATACTATCTGTTGTTATAATAATGTTATACTATCTGTTGTTATATCAGTGTTATACTATCTGTTGTTATATCAGTGTTATACTATCTGTTGTTATATAGTGTTATACTATCTTTTATATAATGTTATACTAGCTGTTGTTATATAGGTTATACTATCTGTTGTTATATAATGTTATACTATCTGTTGTTATATCAGTGTTATACTATCTGTTGTTATATCATGTTATACTATCTGTTGTTATATAATGTTATACTATCTGTTGTTATATAGTGTTATACTATCTGTTGTTATATAAGTGTTATACTATCTGTTGTTATATCAGTGTTATACTATCTGTTTGTTATATCAGTGTTATACTATCTGTTGTTATATAATGTTATACTATCTGTTGTTATATAATGTTATACTATCTGTTGTGTATATAATGTTATACTATCTGTTGCTATATCAGTGTTATACTATCTGTTGTTATATATGTTATACTATCTGTTGTTATATCAGTGTTATACTATCTGTTGTTATATCAGTGTTATACTATCTGTTGTTATATCAGTGTTATACTATCTGTTGTTATATCAGTGTTATACTATCTGTTGTTATATCAGTGTTATACTATCTGTTGTTATATCAGTGTTATACTATCTGTTGTTATATAATGTTTATACTATCTGTTGTTATATAATGTTATACTATCTGTTGTTATATAGTGTTATACTATCTGTTGTTATATCAGTGTTATACTATCTGTTGTTATATCAGTGTTATACTATCTGTTGTTATATAAGTGTTATACTATCTGTTGTTATATAATGTTATACTATCTGTTGTTATATAATGTATACATCTGTTGTTATATAATGTTATACTATCTGTTGCTATATCAGTGTTATACTATCTGTTTGTTATATAATGTTATACTACTGTTGTTATATCAGTGTTATACTATCTGTTGTTATATCAGTGTTATACTATCTGTTGTTATATCAATGTTATACTATCTGTTGTTATATCATGTTATACTATCTGTTGTTATATCATGTTATACTATCTGTTGTTATATCATGTTATACTATCTGTTGTTATATAATGTTATACTATCTGTTGTTATATAATGTTATACTATCTGTTGTTATATAATGTTATACTATCTGTTGTTATATAATGTTATACTATCTGTTGTTATATAATGTTATACTATCTGTTGCTTATATCAGTGTTATACTATCTGTTGTTATATCATTGTTATACTATCTGTTGTTATATAATGTTATACTATCTGTTGTTATATAAGTGTTATACTATCTGTTGTTATATAATGTTATACTATCTGTTGTTATATAATGTTATACTATCTGTTGTTATATAATGTTATACTATCTGTTGTTATATAAGTGTTATACTATCTGTTGTTATATAATGTTATACTATCTGTTGTTATATAATGTTATACTATCTGTTGTTATATAAGTGTTATACTATCTGTTGTTATATAATGTTATACTATCTGTTGTTATATAGTGTTATACTATCTGTTGTTATATAATGTTATACTATCTGTTGTTATATCAGTGTTATACTATCTGTTGTTATATAATGTTATACTATCTGTTGTTATATAATGTTATACTATCTGTTGTTATATCAGTGTTATACTATCTGTTGTTATATAATGTTATACTATCTGTTGTTATATAATGTTATACTATCTGTTGTTATATAATGTTATACTATCTGTTGTTATATCAGTGTTATACTATCTGTTGTTATATAAGTGTTATACTATCTGTTGTTATATAATGTTATACTATCTGTTGTTATATCAGTGTTATACTATCTGTTGTTATATAATGTTATACTATCTGTTGTTATATAGTGTTATACTATCTGTTGTTATATAATGTTATACTATCTGTTGTTATATCAGTGTTATACTATCTGTTGTTATATAATGTTATACTATCTGTTGTTATATAATGTTATACTATCTGTTGTTATATAATGTTATACTATCTGTTGTTATAATAATGTTATACTATCTGTTGTTTTAATGTTATACTATCTGTTGTTATATAATGTTATACTATCTGTTGTTATATCAGTGTTATACTATCTGTTGTTATATCAGTGTTATACTATCTGTTGTTATATAATGTTATACTATCTGTTGTTATATCAGTGTTATACTATCTGTTGTTATATAATGTTATACTATCTGTTGTTATATCATGTTATACTATCTGTTGTTATATAATGTTATACTATCTGTTGTTATATCAGTGTTATACTATCTGTTGTTATATAATGTTATACTATCTGTTGTTATATAATGTTATACTATCTGTTGTTATATAAGTGTTATACTATCTGTTGTTATATAATGTTATACTATCTGTTGTTATATCAGTGTTATACTATCTGTTGTTATATAATGTTATACTATCTGTTGTTATATAATGTTATACTATCTGTTGTTATATAATGTTATACTATCTGTTGTTATATAAGTGTTATACTATCTGTTGTTATATAATGTTATACTATCTGTTGTTATATAATGTTATACTATCTGTTGTTATATAATGTTATACTATCTGTTGTTATATCAGTGTTATACTATCTGTTGTTATATAATGTTATACTATCTGTTGTTATATCAGTGTTATACTATCTGTTGTTATATAATGTTATACTATCTGTTGTTATATCAGTGTTATACTATCTGTTGTTATATAATGTTATACTATCTGTTGTTATATAATGTTATACTATCTGTTGTTATATAATGTTATACTATCTGTTGTTATATCAGTGTTATACTATCTGTTGTTATATAATGTTATACTATCTGTTGTTATATCATGTTATACTATCTGTTGTTATATAATGTTATACTATCTGTTGTTATATAATGTTATACTATCTGTTGTTATATAATGTTATACTATCTGTTGTTATATCAGTGTTATACTATCTGTTGTTATATCAGTGTTATACTATCTGTTGTTATATAATGTTATACTATCTGTTGTTATATAATGTTATACTATCTGTTGTTATATAATGTTATACTATCTGTTGCTATATCAGTGTTATACTATCTGTTGTTATATCAGTGTTATACTATCTGTTGTTATATAATGTTATACTATCTGTTGTTATATAATGTTATACTATCTGTTGTTATATAATGTTATACTATCTGTTGTTATATAATGTTATACTATCTGTTGTTATATAATGTTATACTATCTGTTGTTATATAATGTTATACTATCTGTTGTTATATAATGTTATACTATCTGTTGTTATATCAGTGTTATACTATCTGTTGTTATATAATGTTATACTATCTGTTGTTATATAATGTTATACTATCTGTTGTTATATCAGTGTTATACTATCTGTTGTTATATCAGTGTTATACTATCTGTTGTTATATAATGTTATACTATCTGTTGTTATATAATGTTATACTATCTGTTGTTATATAATGTTATACTATCTGTTGTTATATAATGTTATACTATCTGTTGTTATATCAGTGTTATACTATCTGTTGTTATATAATGTTATACTATCTGTTGTTATATAATGTTATACTATCTGTTGTTATATCAGTGTTATACTATCTGTTGTTATATAATGTTATACTATCTGTTGTTATATAATGTTATACTATCTGTTGTTATATCAGTGTTTATACTATCTGTTGTTATATCAGTGTTATACTATCTGTTGTTATATAATGTTATACTATCTGTTGTTATATAATGTTATACTATCTGTTGTTATATAATGTTATACTATCTGTTGTTATATAATGTTATACTATCTGTTGTTATATCAGTGTTATACTATCTGTTGTTATATAATGTTATACTATCTGTTGTTATATAATGTTATACTATCTGTTGTTATATCAGTGTTATACTATCTGTTGTTATATAATGTTATACTATCTGTTGTTATATAATGTTATACTATCTGTTGTTATATAATGTTATACTATCTGTTGTTATATCAGTGTTATACTATCTGTTGTTATATAATGTTATACTATCTGTTGTTATATAATGTTATACTATCTGTTGTTATATAATGTTATACTATCTGTTGTTATATAATGTTATACTATCTGTTGTTATATAATGTTATTACTATCTGTTGTTATATAATGTTATACTATCTGTTGTTATATAATGTTATACTATCTGTTGTTATATAATGTTATACTATCTGTTGTTATATAATGTTATACTATCTGTTGTTATATCAGTGTTATACTATCTGTTGTTATATAATGTTATACTATCTGTTGTTATATAATGTTATACTATCTGTTGTTATATAATGTTATACTATCTGTTGTTATATAATGTTATACTATCTGTTGTTATATAATGTTATACTATCTGTTGTTATATAATGTTATACTATCTGTTGTTATATAATGTATACTATCTGTTGTTATATAATGTTATACTATCTGTTGTTATATAATGTTATACTATCTGTTGTTATATCAGTGTTATACTATCTGTTGTTATATAATGTTATACTATCTGTTGTTATATAATGTTATACTATCTGTTGTTATATAATGTTATACTATCTGTTGTTAATAATGTTATACTATCTGTTGTTATATAATGTTATACTATCTGTTGTTATATAATGTTACTATCTGTTGTTATATAATGTTATACTATCTGTTGTTATATAATGTTATACTATCTGTTGTTATATAATGTTATACTATCTGTTGTTATATAATGTTATACTATCTGTTGTTATTTATACTTTTTATATAGTTATACTATCTGTTGTTATAATGTTATACTATCTGTTGTTATATCAGTGTTATACTATCTGTTGTTATATAATGTTATACTATCTGTTGTTATATAATGTTATACTATCTGTTGTTATATAATGTTATACTATCTGTTGTTATATAATGTTATACTATCTGTTGTTATATCAGTGTTATACTATCTGTTGTTATATAATGTTATACTATCTGTTGTTATATAAGTGTTATACTATCTGTTGTTATATAATGTTATACTATTGTTGTTATATAATGTTATACTATCTGTTGTTATATAATGTTATACTATCTGTTGTTATATAATGTTATACTATCTGTTGTTATATATGTTATACTATCTGTTGTTATATAATGTTATACTATCTGTTGTTATATAATGTTATACTATCTGTTGTTATATAATGTTATACTATCTGTTGTTATATAATGTTATACTATCTGTTGTTATATAATGTATACTATCTGTTGTTATATCAGTGTTATACTATCTGTTGTTATATAATGTTATACTATCTGTTGTTATATAATGTTATACTATCTGTTGTTATATAATGTTATACTATCTGTTGTTATATAATGTTATACTATCTGTTGTTATATCAGTGTTATACTTCTGTTGTTATATAATGTTATACTATCTGTTGTTATATAATGTTTATACTATCTGTTGTTATATAAGTGTTATACTATCTGTTGTTATATAATGTTATACTATCTGTTGTTATATAATGTTATACTTTCTGTTGTTATATCAGTGTTATACTATCTGTTGTTATATAATGTTATACTATCTGTTGTTATATCAGTGTTATACTATCTGTTGTTATATAATGTTATACTATCTGTTGTTATATCAGTGTTATACTATCTGTTGTTATATCAGTGTTATACTATCTGTTGTTATATAATGTTATACTATCTGTTGTTATATAAGTGTTATACTATCTGTTGCTTATATCAGTGTTATACTATCTGTTGTTATATAATGTTATACTATCTGTTGTTATATCAGTGTTATACTATCTGTTGTTATATAATGTTATACTATCTGTTGTTATATCAGTGTTATACTATCTGTTGTTATATCAGTGTTATACTATCTGTTGTTATATAATGTTATACTATCTGTTGTTATATCAGTGTTATACTATCTGTTGTTATATAATGTTATACTATCTGTTGTTATATAATGTTATACTATCTGTTGTTATATCAGTGTTATACTATCTGTTGTTATATAATGTTATACTATCTGTTGTTATATAATGTTATACTATCTGTTGTTATATCAGTGTTATACTATCTGTTGTTATATAATGTTATACTATCTGTTGTTATATAATGTTATACTATCTGTTGTTATATAATGTTATACTATCTGTTGTTATATCAGTGTTATACTATCTGTTGTTATATAATGTTATACTATCTGTTGTTATATAATGTTATACTATCTGTTGTTATATAATGTTATACTATCTGTTGCTATATCAGTGTTATACTATCTGTTGTTATATAATGTTATACTATCTGTTGTTATATAATGTTTTACTATCTGTTGTATATAATGTTATACTATCTGTTGTTATATACTGTTATACTATCTGTTGTTATATCAGTGTTATACTATCTGTTGTTATATAATGTTATACTATCTGTTGTTATATAATGTTATACTATCTGTTGTTTATATAATGTTATACTATCTGTTGTTTATATAATGTTATACTATCTGTTGTTATCCGTGCTACACTATCTGTTCTTTATATCCTGTACACTATCTGTGGCTTATATCCGTGCTGCACTATCTGTGGCTTATATCCGTGGTACACTATCTGTGCTTATATCCGTGCTACACTATCTGTGGCTTATATCGTGCTACACTATCTGTGGTTTATATCCGTGTACACTATCTGTGGTTTATATCCGTGCTACACTATCTGTGGTTTATATCCGTGGTACACTATCTGTGGTTTATATCCCTGCTACACTATCTGTGGCCTATATCCGCGCTGCACTATCTGTGGCTTATATCCGGTGCTACACTATCTGTGGTTTATATCCGTGCTATACTATCTGTTGTTATATCCGTGCTATACTTTCTGTGGCTTATATCCGTGCTACACTATCTGTGGCTTATATCCGTGCTACACTATCTGTGGTTTATATCCGCGCTATACTATCTGTGGTTTATATCCGCGCTACACTATCTGTGGCTTATATCCGTGCTTCACTATCTGTGGCTTATATCCGCGCTATACTATCTGTTCTTTATATCCGTGCTACACTATCTGTGGCTTATATCCCTGCTACACTATCTATGGTTTATATCCGTGCTATACTATCTGTGGTTTATATCCGCG